>CAJNIZ010006891.1:139651-226946 GCA_905231905.1 Symbiodinium pilosum | reverse complement strand
CTCTGCAGGCAAACATAAAGCCCCACTTCCAAACAAAGCCTCACTTGTGAAGAACGGGGTTTAGTAGAAGACCCTACTTTTCAGGTACTTCAACTTTGAGGCCCTATAGCAGACGCCAGACCATCCCAGTTTAATCAATAACCCTGAACCGCGGCGCTTCAGGAGGACGTCGATTTTGGAATATCTGCCCTTCATGGTGCTGGACCAACAGCGTGCCCTAAGCATGCTCTCGTTGAAGCCCCCCTAAACAAAGGCGTTCTAGCCTTAAACCCCTAACCCCGAACCCTACGTGCAGCCTAGCTGCATGCCTCGTAGAGCGGGGAGCCTGAGCCCGGTTTGTCCTTGTCGGCACCTTGGAATTCTCAACATGCCACTGTAGGTTTCTCAGACACGAGGTTTTTTGAGATCCTATGGATATAGCGGGATGAAACGGGTCTTTTGGCCATCCTTGAGGATGACGTGAGGATTGTCTGAATCAATTCGACTAGCTACAGCACTTACAACCTTATAAACGAAAATATCTGCAGTGTAGGTGCAATATCTTGGGCATGAGGGGCTTCCCGAATTAGTAATGAACCTAGTCATGGAGATGCCACTTAATAAGCCTTGCGCGTGGTTTCACACGAGACCACACAATATAGAAATACCTTGACAAAGGCTTCCGCTCCTCCCGCCAGGAAAATCAAACGTTTTGCGGAACCCCCGCCTGCCGCCAAGAGGGTGCGCACCACCTACAGGGGAAGGGTCGCAGCAATCGGGACTCAGATTGGGAATCAGAACTTGTGGGATTAGCGACATGTAATGCGCCGCAGACAACCTCGGACCTGGGCTAAATTATACAGCCCTAAATTCTAGGCTCAAAATCCTACTGACTCCCACAGACTCAACACACGTCATATTTGCACCCAGGGAAACGTTTTTACTTATTGTCATGCGGGCAGCAATATTATCTAGGTCCTACGACCCGTCAGGCCCAGACTGATCAAAAGACGTAGGATACCCCAACCAATATGCCCTATGAGAGTCATATCTTTCGGAATCATCCGGTCTATGTTGTAGGGTTTTGGGGTATCCCCAAATCCCCTCATTATGTATGCTAAGCTAGGGGTAAGGAGAAAGGATAACTGCCGAACCGGCTATAGAATCCCTGGCCCCTAGCCCCTCAAGTCCTGGACCATTCCATCATGCCCAGCCAAGTATGGGTGTGTTATTAGTTATGCCCCAGCCGTAAGTAAGCCCTAAGCCCTTTTTAACCCAGGACTGAGGTGCCGGCCTGAAGGAACTCCGCAGGCCCTAAACCCCTAACCTTAATGAAGCCTCATCTCTAAACCCAATCTTTCTCCTTCTTGAATAAGGATCGCCCTGGCCTCCTTGTGACCTTTCCGGCACGCTTGCACCAAAGCCGTTTGGCCCTGAGTCCGTCTATCGATGTCAGCTCTGGCGGCGAGCAACTGGCGTATGACGCTCCTTGCTTATATATAAGCATTTGAGGCTTAGAGGGCTGGGGGTCCTGGACTTATTCAGGTCCCATGAGTCCCATGGTCTCTTTTTTCAGGTTTCTCAGTGCTGAAGGTCCAGGGTTCAGGGGGGTTAGGGTTAAACGGGATTCTCGCGCCTTGTGGCGCAGAGAAGAAGCGGTCCGCTGCTCCGGGGTATTGCAGGGTGACGGCGTTTGGCATCAGTTTGCTAGGTAGGTATATCACGAATGAACTTACTTCATCTATAGCAGTTTAGCTGTAGGAGGTTCCCCGGCTTCAAATTGCAGAACACATGGGTCAAAAGATGCAACCATTGCTAACAGCCCTGACGCAAACTGTAAGAAAGTCTGGCCTGAGATAAAAATCCTTTGGGGACCGTTTGCTGCATAAGCTCTTTTTCATCACATGGACCAGAAGCCGGTTCGCAAGACAAGCCAAGCTGCGCATGGCCCTCAGCAGCATACAGAAAGGCTTTGGCCAAGTGGTCCGGACTGGAAACATCCTCCAGCAACAGGCGCACGATCTCTGTCTCACCTGGATCTCGGCAACTTAGCTTTGTCCGCTAGTCCCACCTACGCCACGTCATGACCACCAGACATTTCCCGAAGGTTCGAAACCATTTGACGGACCACTTGGAAGCTTCCTCCTAGGACTGTAGAGCTGAGCTAGGTAGAAAAAAGTTCGTCCTCAGACCTTCCTCATTTCCCAAGGGCTCCCAAAAGAGGAGTGCCCTTGGAGTGTCCCTAAGTGAAGTGCTGCGCATGTGGCTCGAAGATTCCGACTGTAAATGCGGCCTTCGAAAACTTGGAAATCATTCGCAGCATCCCGTGCCACATGGCAATTCTGCAGCGGGTACCCTTCCACAAACTAGTATGGAAACGCAGATAGGCCCTAGGTCCCTGAAGCACCTTGCAAGACATACCTGACCTTGTCAGGCCTTCTTCCCTTGCATCCCTGACGTACACTGAACCACTCCGTTCCTAGCAGCAACAGGCATAAACCCCACTAAACCTGAATTTGCGATTTCAGGTGAAGGCTTGGAACCCCTGCATATATCACTCACCCTAGCCCCCATCTCCCGAATTTCCGTAGAACCTGCACATATGCTGAAAGAAAGACAGGCCGACATAGATCGTGCGAACGGTAAAGAAGTTCGAGCACTTCAGCTTTGTCGCAGGTGCGTTGAAGTCTAGGGACCTCTCCAAACTTTACTCGGACTGCTATTTCCTGCTCCTTGTTGCTTTGGCCGTGGATTTTGCGCATTGAAGTGCTGGAAACTTTCTTACCCAAATTCCTCTGTGGCTCCGACCTCTCTGACATGCCAGTTCCAGAGGTGTCTCGTCCAGTGCCCCGCTGCGTTTATGTCGGTTCGCGCCCTTCTCAAGCAGAAGCTGCACAACCTTCGAACAAAATCTCACAGGGATAGGGTCAAAGGAGTGTTGGGCCACCATCACTGCAACCTGATGAAAGGAGGATATCAAGGGACCTGTTTTGTCAACCAGCCTGGTGACACGTAGGGTGCAAAGGATTTTTCCTGCAAGCTGTAAGGAAAATGTAGCTCTCCGAAAACGAGGCATGGCTATACACCCCAGAAATGACGCAGTCAGAACTATCAGGACGCCCCCAAACACTGCCGATGATCTTGAGAACACCCCTCACCATAGTCCTATACCAAGCAGACTCTAGGCTCACTTACTTAATGGAATCTACAGCTCTGAGTCCTGGAGCCCAACCCCTCCTGCTCCCGAGCCTACAAGTAAGCCCCACCCTGAGCCAGGCACTCAAAAACTCAAAGCCGCTACACTCCAAACCTGAATCCCCACCCTACACCCCATTCATCTCTTAGGTCCCTGAAACCCATTTTGAGAAGACCCCTCGTATGACACTGTACCCAGTTAATGGGACACTGTAGGGCGAGACCTCGAGTTGGCCATTCGACGTAGCTGCGCCTAGAGGAGTGTCCTTGCCAAGGGTTTTGAGGACTTAGGGTTCAGGGTTTAGGGTTCTGCAGCTTGGGGTGTGGGGCTTTAGGGATCCTGGCCCTTGACAAGAATGAAGGAATGGAATACAAGGACCTTTTGGGGACTCTACCTTCGTTCCCTATATACAGAGCAATTAGTAACATAGAGCTTGTAAGACCGGGGCTCACTGTAACGGCTTTTGGGCTTGGGGCTCTATGTCTTTTTTGGGGTCTACTGTTTGTTGCCAATTGCATGGCGGAAGCAGCGCAAGGCACCCCTAATGGTCAAGGTCTTTGGGTGCAGGGTTTCTGGACGATGTTCACAAGGTTTAGGGTTGAGCTGAGAGCCGTGCACGGCAAATGCTGACTCACGGGATTTAGTAGGGATCGGAACCCGAGAGGAGTAGAACGGAATCTCTATGTGTTGCATCAAGTCGTTGCTGCGATAAGGCAGAGGGGGAGCTCAAAGGTAGTCATGGATCATTCGTGTAAAAAGCAAATCGACGGTCTGAACGCATGGCCGACCGTTTGAGTGGCCACCGTCGCACTGGAAACATACTGATCCTGAAAGGCTCTGTACCTAGATCGACGGTGTAACGCATGGCCAACCGTTTGAGTGGCCACCGTCGCACTAGAAACATACTGATCCTGAAAGGCTCTGTAGCTATTGTAGTATCACTAGCTAATATTGATATGAAAACACTCGCTCCCCCAGACTTGAAGCGTGCTTTTTAGGAGGTCCCAGGCATACCAGAACCCTGTCTCTCGCCGAACTCGGTGGCCCGTGATCCGTGACCCCTGCATTCTTCGTTAATGGTCTGGGAAGAATCGGTACGCATAGTTGTGAATTCCGGACTGTTGCATGACACTTGCTCGGAGAGTGTTGCATGGCGCGCTGAGGCATTCTTTCCGGGCCTGGCCTCCTGTTCTTGCATGTAGAAAGCCCGCAATCCATCTGGACTTCTGTGAGAAAGCCCAAAGGACTCTTTTGTGGGGATCAATGTATGACAAGGGTGGTGCCATCCACATGGTGAAGGCTGGCGGGTGGTAACTTCCCTGCCCATACATTCTGGACCGGAGCATCACCCAGGCCCCAAAGGGTACATCAACAGAACGAGAGTACGCAACAGTCACAGTGACCATGAACAAACAAGAGTCATCATCAGAATCAGTTCCACTGCCAGACAAGCCAGTTTTTGAGGGGCGTCCATGCTTGTCTGGCTAAGCGCCACAGCCTGCTGGCAGAAAAGCCACGGAGAGTTAAGCGCGCCTGTGCAACCCCATCGCTTCAAGGCCACCAGCAAGACGACACGTCATCACAAAAATGGCGCTGCACATTTGACTGTAAGACACGAGGCTCGACTTATGATGCAACAAAGATGAGATTGTGCAAATTCAGTAACTCATCCAAATGAACGATTGCTAGGAAAACCAAAACAAAAGGAACCATCATAACAGCACTAAAGGCAACAACCCTGGAGCTTGCTCAGTTGCCTAGCAACGGTTTTACCAACTCCCGAATCCATTGTCCTAGAATCCTCGTGTTGGGGCCTGCAATCACCGAAATACCCTTACGGTTGTCCTTGCGGTAAATAGCGCAGTTCTTGTTGATGTCTGCTGCAGCTTCCAGGAGTAAGCCTTGCTTCTGCATTTTCCGGAGAAGGTCTAAGTGGACTTCTCCAACACTCATACGCAGAATCACTCTTCAACGATCCACTGCCACCCTGTAGCACTAGCAAGCAAAAGGTACTGTAACCTAAATTGAGGGTTGTGTTGAGAAACAGTCCAGAGATACTGCGTGCAAGCAGGGGCAGGCTCTCCCGTGTTTCATGTGATGCCAGACGTCTGTTTTGCATGTAGGCAATCACCCCTGAAGACAGCCACATGAAGCAACCAGAAATGGAAACCTAAACAAATGTCCTCGTCGTGCTAGGGTTCCGAAGACGATGCTCTGGGAATATTCAAGCCCCTACCTTCACAGCCCGGGAGCTCACAATTTCCGGAAAACCCCGGCCGCTGGCCGCAGTCATTGGCGTGTCTCGGTGGCTTCCGCTGATGTAGTCAGGCCACTGCGGTCTTTTCAGGATCTCCTCCTGAGCTTGGGAGTGGGGTTATTTAGGGGTCAAGGCTTTTGTTGAGGGGTGGTGGCAGGGACAGGACAGCAACAACAAGAATCTGAGGCAGCAGATTTGCGTGACTTTTTTGGGCCCTTCTAAATGCTAACGGATGCTAACGTACAGCTATGAAGTATGACACTTTCAAGGGAAATACTTCCAACAAACGACGAGCATACGTGCTCGATAGTGCATTCGCGAAGTGAAGTCCTCAAAATCAGAATGCTCATCCCAGCCTGTGCATCTCAATCTTGGCAAGAGCGCATGCAGCGATGTCAACATGCTTACAAGCCTTTTTCTGAACCATGTGCATAAACTCAGCCCTGAGTCCACAAGTTGAGGCTTACGGGCGCAGGGACGAGGGTTCACAGAACTGAGGCGTTCAAAGCCTAGAGACTGAGAATGAAGCTTGCGGGGCTTAGGCTCCAGCAGTCTCTCAGATCACCATAGGTCAACAAATCTAAGCCTGCTTTCCAACACAAATGGCTGAAGGTCTTTGCAACCAAAAAGTGCCTAGCTGACTTGCTGAGCCTGTGATCATGCAAGTGCAGGCTTCCTTACCATCTCGATCAATAATCCGCAAATCCCAAGGCAAAACCAGATTACAGGAACCCAGCTTCAACTTCCGATGCATTCCCATTCCTTAGATGGGTGTCAGAGCGTTTCGGGCAAGGCTTGTGGTATGGTGATGGACAGCGTAGGGCTGAGCAATCAAGGTGCTACGAAAGGCACAGAACCCCAAAAGGGGCCCTACTAAGACTGCTGTCTCTTGGCTTGGCGATTATGGGAGAGAGAGAGAGAGGGAGAGAAGTGGAGAAGTGCACAGTAGCATCCTCAGCGAAGCGAAATTTGGTACAACAGGCCTGAGGTGCACATATTGTCATGTATGTGCGAACACTCCTAATCGGTCCTTTGTACACCATGCGCCCAATAGTTGCGATTCTTGTCAAACTGCGGGGCCCTCCTGGTCAACCTCCCGGGCTGTCGTGTCAAATCCAGCAAATGGTGGTCGTGATTCAGCCACCACCTTGAATAACACGTGCCCCGCTTTGAGGCCCTACGAATCCTCTTGCCTCGCCTCTTTCGGGGCCGAAATTCTGTGCCGGATGTGTATTTTTCAAGACTGAACACACCCTCGTATCACAATCCAGAAACCCCCAATCCGCATTTCAAGAGCCACTCCGAAAAAAGCAATCAAATGCGTCTAAGGTTCTGACACGCAACAATTAGCTGGTCTACCTCTTCCCGTTCTCGGGAGATCTCCTGAATCGTTTGGGTTTTTAGGTTTTGAGGATTTGGGACCATTGCGAGCGCGGGAAAACTTCATAGACAGCGCATGCCGCTCAACATAATCGTTCGATTTCAGCAAGGAGTCCCATCAGATGAGGGAAGCAGTTTTCTCAAGCTTTTGGTAGCAAGGCCTTCTAAGCAACGCAGTCCAGGCCGATGGCAGGTCCGCAGAGGTTCATGGAGTTTGAGGTCGGCTGTATTTGGATCTTCTGTCTTCAGGGTAACGAACCTGTCTGACTTTAAGTGTAATTTTGGCTTCAAGGCTGAAGCCTTTAACGGGGTTTCAGGCTGGGGCAGAAGCTGAGGGTCGCGGTGCTCTGAACTCAAAGGCTGGACTCTAGAAGAAACCGCGCATGGCAGCTCAACAACGTTCGTCCTTGAGGGCAGGACGCACTGCAGATCCTTGTTACATCGAGAATAGCGGATGAATTCCTGTTTCCTGAAGGAAAAGACTCAAGATGCAAGTAAAGTTGCGCAGGCACATCATGAGACAGCGCAGGGGGCAGGGTTCATTTCGCCCATCATTTGCCTGCAGTGAGCTGTATGAACAAGGTAACATGCAATTTGTTCATCCAGCCTATGGCTTCGGCTTTACGAGGAATATATTCAGAAACACTTGCCGCTGTGGTGATGTGGAAATGGGCCTGTTGCGCAGGCAGTGCTTGAACAAATTGTGTACACTGTACACATACATTCCCAGAAACGGCTCAAAGCCCCATTTATAATGGGCATTCAAGAAATAATACATCAGGAAAATGAGGGGACAGCCTCCTACATCAATCATCTCCCAGATTCGGCAAAAGGCAGCAGTACGAACTGCAGGTCCATGGCGGCAGACAAGGCTTCATCATCCTTGTGGCTGCTCCAGTTTGGTATAGCACAGGCTTTGGGCCTTGGGCTTTTACAGCCGGATGGATTTGGGGTTCAGGTGTTGGAGCGCCGGGTTGTTTTCGATAAGCCTTAAACCTTCAGCCCAACACTGACACCCCAAGCCTTGCAACCTTGAACCCTTCAAGCCTGGCCCACGCCGTCCTCCAAGTTCCTGCCCTCATGAAGGAGCCGTTGACGAAATCGCGGCACGCCCACTTCAGGTAGGGTCTGCAGATGTAGCTTCAGTGCCCGTACAGTGGTTAGCTCCTCCACCTGCAGAATGCATGGGGCAAAGGGTTTGGGGTTTGGGGTTCAGGGATTTGCATGATGATGTTGACTCCAGATGAGCGAGTGGATTCTTGGATTGCGCGACGCTTGGGCGAAACTCTTCATCAACCCCCCGGATGATTCGGCGGCGGAAAGTTCCGCGGGTCCAAACAATATTCGGGTTGCCGGCCTGCGGATTCACTGTATGCACTGTGACGAAGAAAGCTGAACATTGACTTGCCTAGGAACATCTGAGGACTCTATACGCTGGTGCTGAATTTGTTTGGAGGGCTCCCACCTCCTACTTACGGACTGTGTTGCCTTGGGCAGGCTCCAGCTCTCTAATCAGTACCCTGCAATTTTTTGAAGGATAGCACGCTAATCATCATGGGATTGCAAAGGCGAATTCACGTGAATGCCTTGCGGAGGTTTGGGTTTCGGGGCTCTAAAGCTCCCGAATAACGGACCTGGCTACCGTTTTGAAGTCTCTGATGGACCTCTGCAATCATCCAGAACCCTGAACTTCAAACTTTGAACTCCAAACTGGCCCTGCGCCCTGCCCCACAGCCCGAGACTCTACACGCTCTAAATTTGACTTTACATCCTACAACTGTCTTCTCGACACCTGAAACCCATTTCTTCTCATAACATGTGCTAAAGACGCTGGTACAGCTGCCAGCTGTTTTCCAGAAGGCCACCATGCCTGGGTCTTTAGGCTCTTTGGTGTTCTGTCTCGGAATTCTTCTTTGGGTGCTACCCATACTGGTTATGCAACTGGGTGAACATAAAAACGCACGTAGTCAGGGATTAAGTACTTGTGGTTATGTTCATTCCAAAATAAGAGATCAAGGTAGACATACTGTCATACTGTAGATGGAGGAGATCTTGCGCTACACGATCCCCCAGACACTGTGATTCCTGCGGTGCAAAACATAGGTGGTGCAAGATTTCCCTATCCACCACAAGGGAGGCTTCAATCTGCTCTTCTATGTGGTTAGCTGAATGAATATGCCAGCCAGTCTTGCTGCGGTTCAGTTGTAGAGTCATAGCTCCATGTTCTAGTGCTATGTGCTCCAGAACCACATGCCTTCCACCGTGGAACTTTCCTAGTCGTGTACACACAACGTTATGCAACAGGGTCAAATGGCGAAGACCTCAGTACCAGGACTGATTGTTGCCATTCAGGATTATGTTTTCCCTCCCGCTTGGCTTGAAGATTTTGGGAGTTGGGGCTCTCAGTCTTATATAGCTTGGAGAGTGTGCATGCGCAATTAGGGTTTGCATGGATCGAGGAATCTCCTGTGTATGGAAGTTCTTTTGATCTGCGTCTGAGCTATGCAGGGTCAGCCTCTCAAATGAGGCGGCCCCGCAGCAGCGGATAATCGTGGAATGGGTGGCGCAGCCAGCATCGTGTGACCGTGCGGATCTGTTCGATACAACAATCGTGGCCGCGTTCATGAAAGGTCGAGTTTGTACTCAGTAACGGCGCACAAACGTAACAGAAGACACGTTCTAGACGTTTCATCAGATTCGACCGAAGTTCTTATTATGAGCACAAAGCATGGACTGGACCAAGCCTGCCGGTCCTCCAAAATCCTAACCCGCATGGATAACATCCAAAAAGCCCTAGAACCCCATGGCCACAAATCTGAACCCTGTAAAGCACGAAGCCTTGGGTAGCTTCGAGACGTGAAGCAGCAGAGTAGGTCAACCTATACAACACTTCCCACTACGCCTAGTCTCACGCCAACTGCTTAATTTCATGTCAACTTTGCTCCCTGCGCTATTACATTACTGCGACTAGTGTTACGTAGCATAAGCATTTGTAACTTACTTTTCTTCTTCTTACCACTACTACTACCACCACGTCCCATTAGTGCTAGTATTGCTGTTGCTGCAGATGCTTCAGCTACTGCTACTTCCACTCTACCACGACACTGAAACTTTTAAGCCCGGCCGCATGCAGCATCCGCGAGGGCGCATCTAAAGAACGCTTCATGGCGAAGAAGAAGAAGAAGGAGCGGTCAAGCGAACAAGACAGCTTCAAGAGTGAAGTAGTGACGTCTCACCTGTAGCAACCTGCTTTTGGAGCTTCTTATGTTTCGCAACCCACATATATAGATTTGAAAGCATCTTGCATTATGGGGAAGGATAAGCCTGAAGATGTACATGCACACCCGACTGTAACCTGTGGCATCGCAGTAGGTCTGCCAAGTCCGGAAAGCGATATAAGACTTCCAGCGGGTGTCATGCAGCTTTGTGCTTGAGACCTGGATTCAAAGAGCACAACATGATCCCAGAGTTACCACACACAGCTGATCCACAGCGAAAATTGTCCTCTAATCTTGAAACAGCACGGACTGCTGTTACTGTTCAGGACCCTGGAGCACCAGATGCACCTCCAATCTGGTCAGGTGTTGTTTGCGTGTCCGTCCTCCACTAACATCACAACGAGAAGCGTCTCCAACGAGAATTGAAACTTGCCCAGAACAATGGCAACTTTTTCCTGGAAGGCCCGAGTTGATCCGAACAGGAGTGCCAAGCGGGACCTGAACCCGATAATGCTTTCAGCCTGAGGATCCTGGAGTGTGCGCTCGTTCAATGTCCTCTAGAACGGAAGGTCTCAGCTGACTATGCCCCGGCTTCCTGACACCAGACCCTTTACCACGAAAATGACTCACAAGGCCTCAAACCCTGAAGCTCAAGGGCAGGATGAGCATAGGGTGGGGTAGTCGGGGAAGCGATAACAGTTCAAATCCTTCGAACCACAACACCCTAAAGCTGCCTTTCTGACTTGGCCAGGTCGCTTAGTTGGTCGAGGAGATCCAAAGCTTCCCTCCACTGCGCTCCCTTCCTTGTCGGCGCCCAGCATCTCTGTTCAGGGTTTGGAGTTTAGGGCCAAGATGTTAACCTTGTGGTTACTGGGCTTTATGCAGCTCTTAATCAAAGCATGCACGATGACTCACTGGACAGGCAAGCTTCTCGCAAGCGCTGAGCGCCGCTCCGAACGTGATGATGTTGGGGTTCACCTGTTAACTATCTAAAGACTGGCCACTGCTTGACGTCACGACGTTCTAGCCAGCATCTTTCTTCAAGTCCACCTTTGTTCGTTCACCTCTCTTTGTTCAACAAAACTTTTTTGGTCCATCTTTTGAAGAGCCGCCATCGATGTCAAAGGGTGTATGTTTAGGGTTTCGGGTGTAGGCTACGACGCCCAAGGCCCCAAACCCCTCTGGGGTTGAAAGGCTTTTAGTCAGGCTTCAGCAGCTGCTTTCCCCGCTTTAGCAAGACCATGGCTTCTGTGGAGAAGTATCGGTTGTGCAAAATGAGGGTAACCTTGAGTATGTATCGAGACTGAGCAGATTGGAGCAAGAATTGTTTGCCTCACTTCTGGGGATCATTCTGCAGGGGCACACTGCCCCTGACAAGAAAACGTCCTATAGACTTTCGAAAAGTCTTCGGCCAGCTTTGAAACGACTCCATCCCCCAAAGCTCAGACCCCTCATCTTTCGCCCAGGCCGGGGCACTTTCTGCTCCCACATCGATCTGAAAGTGCTCAGGGCTCCTTGACGCAGGTTTTCACGTGGGGTCCCTGCATGTATCACACACCCCACCCAACCCAAAAAAGGCCTACAGTTGCCAAGCCTCAGTTGCGTATTGTCTTGATGAAAGGGCTAACGTTGGGTGTAGACCTTCGCAAGTCAAGTTTGATGCCTGAATGCTAATAGGAATATGGGGTCCGTACCCCATTTAATATGGCCCCCCCCTGCATGGAGTCCATGTGAGGGCTTCCGTCACAAGGTTCGGGAAGCATGGTTTGGCCAATTCAGCAGCACATGGCACGTAAGATAAAGGCACGATGTGAAGGTGGGTTAGGCGGGGGATGCAATCAGGTTTCATGACATTGAGATGAACCCACAGGCCTCAGATAAAATTGAAATACTCGAGAACACATGAAGATGTAACCGGTTAATCGCTCAACAATGGCGCAGGGTAATGAATTCTCAGAAGTACTACCCGATCCTGCTCGGTCCTGCCATCCCTCCCTTATCCGTTACCCAGCACACACCACTTTAAGGTGCGGTCAAAGACTCGCACCCACTCAGCGCCCCGCACACAGGCGCTAACTGCTGCGCTACACGTGTACACATTCGGCTCCTCAGCTTTGCAAGCAGTTGGTTCAGGGCTTAAGTGGTTCGTTATTGGGATGCTGTCGGGTAGAAAGGCTGTATATCAATCCTTTATTGGATTTCAATTTAACAAGCTGAAGAACCAGCAACCTTGTCGACATCGACCCAGTTTCGGGAGGAATTCGAATACTGTTTAGTGTGTAGGGTGTTGGTGTCAGCGGGTTTAGCATTGAAGGTTGCCATGTTTCAGGGTTTTCCCGGCGATCTCACTCAAGCTTCTGAGTATGAGGCCCAGAGTTAACGGTCCGACTCTTTTTCTTTACTCAGCTGCAGGAATGTGGGCCTGCATAGTCAGGACTAAGAAAGAATCATAGAGAGTAGGGTGAAAACTATGCTTGGAACAAGCGGCCTGCAGCATGAGGCAAAGAACATCAGGTACCAGTGGTGCCTGCTACAAGGAAATTTCCCTCTCCAATGTACTCCTGCCTCATGGGCTTCACCACCACATCAAAAGCCACGGAGAGAGCGGACTTCTGTTTGCGCAAGGCCCCTCAGGTTCCCAAACACCTACAGCCACAGCCTTTTAACCCTACCCTGTGAATCACCGCTTGACTTCCCAAATGCTGACTCTTGCCTTGAGCCACCAGGCTGCTCCTACGTTCCTCCCAACTCTGAAGCCTCCATAAATCAGAACACACAAAACATTCATTCTGCAGAGACTTCACAAGAGGACATAAACTCTGATACGGCTATCTAAACTTCTGAGCCCTGAAGCCCGAACCGTAAGCCAATACCCTAACCTTCAGCCTAACCCCCTACCTGATAACCAGGCCGAACCCAGAATTCCAAATAATGTCCCTCACCTCTTTCAAGTCAGAACCCTTCACATCGCCAGGGCACAGCTCCCTCTTGCTTCATGGCCTGCAGCAAGGCCAGGACTGCAGCCGTGGACGAGCCTCGGTAAGTAGGGAATGGAGGCAAGGATCCCTAAATTACCGCCTCTGAGAAATTTGATCTTTTGTCCCTTCCGCCATTCAGGGGTACAGAGAGGCACCCTGCTTTTGACCAACACACATGCTTTGGTGAAGGCTTCGACTGTGTAGTTTCGCGTGCGGGGCTGTTGGCACAGGGTTTCGGAACCACAGCTCAACAGGCTAACATGTTTGCCTACTCATGGGAGAGGTTTGGCGGGGAGCGGCCGCCAAGCTGTAAATCTAAAAAAACAAGGGATAGCGTTTCCAGCCTGCAGTTACCGTAGACAGCGAATTCTGGCTAGAACGCCCGCAAGGCTTCGTGGGAGTAAAGCTGAAAGTTGAACGTCGGCACACTTCGATTCAATCAGCCGTGGAATACGAGCCTGAGACTCGTGGTGCAGAGAGCCTCAAGAAAGACAGCTCTGGAACTGGCCTAGAATCTAGCGCTGCTCAGTTGGACAGCACTACACCAAGATTGGAATCTAGGGCATGTTCCAAAAAAAGCGGCGTCCAAGCCTGCAAGATGGATTCCTTTTGTTCATTGGCAAAGCTTTCCTGAAGCATTGAAAACTTCTTAGGAACTATTGAAGGAATGCAAAAGAAAATGGAAAGTATAACAATATTTGTGATTTGTATAGGGAATCCAGTCCTTCGTTCTCTACTAGCAACCAAAAAAATGATCAAAGATCCTCGTCCTGGAGGCTTGTACAAAGTCTGGGGATCATCACAAAAGCGGGGAACATAGGAATCTGTTCCCGAGAAAGTTACAGCAGGGCCAGGAAGTTGAAATCTCTATGCACAGCAATGTCAGTTGTCTACTAGGCAGCTCAGCAACCTTTTCCACATGCGCTGATGCAGGCGGTGTACGAGACGACCGCCGCAGGCGATGCTGGCTTCCTCAGTGGTGCAGCTTTGTGGTCGCGCTACACGTCCCTGAATCCCGAAACCTAAATACCTCACACCTCAACTGCAATCGGGCCAAAAGTCAACCCCTGGAACCACCCTAAAGATACCCCAATCAAGCACTGTGACAGTATCCCAAGTTTCTTCCCTGGAAGCTTGGGGGTTTTTTTGCGTGGCCAAACACCTAATCGCATTTGAGAAGCAAAGGCCCTTGATCAGCACGCAAGATTCATAGCAGATGTCCCTCTATCCAAGCAGAGTGCAGAAGGGCTCAGTAAGGTCCACTCCTTCATCTCCCGGGCTTTCCCCCATATCAGCGCACTTTCCTGCCTGTAGTTTGACTTGATTAATCCTCCCTCAGACAAGATGCCTCTCCATCTCCAGCAGGCAGACAGCCCATTCCCAAACAGAGTGTCGCTCACATGCACTGATGGCTGGACTGTACCTGGTGCTGCGGAATGCCTCACCTCAACCTGAATTACTGGTGGGTGGCTCCACGGTTCTTGCCCACTGGTCTGTGGTTTGGGGGTAGGGCAGGGCTAGAGCATGGTTTAAACTTGCGATGCTCAGATGTGTTGTGATTGCTTCGATTATTTTTGAACCCCAATGAATGTGGGGATTCATTGTGCAAAGCTTTGCCAAAGTTATCCAAGAGCCCCTGAGTCACTTGGGGCTGCTCGTGTGTGCAAAGTTCAGCTGCCTGATGTTTGTTGCGGTGGTGGCGGGCCTATCAATCTTGACGTAAACTCTTCTGCATGAGCTACCGAGCACTGCAGCTTTGGGGTGGTCTAGTAATTGCAAACAGTGCCTCTTCGAACCCTTCGATCCCTAGATCCACCCTGATCCAGGCCCCGGAAAGATTTCCAAGGAATGTAATCATGCAGAAATAACCCCGAATGAGGGGAGTATCCCGACCCAGGACCCCATTATCTGAATACCCAGAGAAAGCTGCTGAGGAGGACGGAGATTATAAAAACAGGAGAACTCAATGAATTTCATCTCCGTTTACCCTGCAGGCTAACACCTGGTGCAACGTCCGCTGGATATTCTGAAGAAGCGTGTACATGCGCAACCGCTTCATGTCGAAACTGTTGCCTCGGAGCCGTATGCAATATGAAGCCCAGCTGTAATTATGCTGCATGTGCAAAGCTCATTCTACCATACTCTACCGTCGCCCTGTCAGCTTAGCGGCCTTTTCCTGCCATCCTTAATGGCTTCGGGCAGGGTAAGGTCGCAAGATCGCAAGCATGGGATGCGAGCACCACAGGGGCACAAAACCAAAGCATGTCATGCGACATGGAGTTCCAAGCTCTGAACCGATTTGCTTGATCCTCGCTTCCGGCCTATCGGAAAAGCATGAGACCTTCAGGTCCTGAACCGGGCCTTATATCCTCCAAAACCCTGGAAGAACTGCATGTAACCACATACCCTATGTGTCAGAGCCTACACTCACATGCTGAGACTGTCTACCTCAGAAGCTTAAGCTTTCAAGCTCTAAACCTAGACTTTAACCTCAAAACCTGTCTGGCGCACGCAGTCAGACTCCCCAAAGTTTTTCCCAACTCGGCGCGGCGCAGCTGCTCCTGACTCCGTGGACCCTACTAAATGTCAGTTCGGGGGTTCAGAGCTGTGGGTTTGGGATCAGGGCTTGGGTTTAGGAATGCGGTGCTTCTCAAAGGAGGGTTTAGGGATGTTTGGAGATGACAAGTGAACAAAGAGAATCCCCACTGAGGATTCTACAGGGATAATTTGGAACAACCCCCTTCTAATAAGAGAGCTCGAAGCACTAGGTTTGGGATTACACTTTTGTGTGTGTCTGTGTGGGCAGGGGCTAGGCATTAGGGATCTGAGCTTTGAGACTAGCCATTAGGTGGATCCATGTCTCGTTTCTCCTCAGGTAAGCTTCCATTCCCCCGGCAAAAAAACATGGCAGCCATAGGTTGTAGATTGGGCCTGGGAGCAATATTTGATAAACGCAATCTTGGACCGCGAGGATCTGCCCTGCACGACTGTGAATCATGCTGCAGAAAGCCTGCAAGTCCTCTACTGCAAGTCCTGAACCCTCAAGCATACAAACTCTCGACCCTCACCCTGCAGTTCAGGTAACTATCAAAACCTTGCGAGCTCTCTGCTGGCAGATTCTCTGAAAGGCATGTCAAACTGTCGTGGATGCAATGGTCGGTACTTCTTTGAGAGGAGGCATGTTCTGATCTGGCTTCTTGTAGAAACTCATGTTGGGGATTTTGCTAATTTGTACTGAGATTTTCGAGCCGTCCTACAATTTGTCCGCATCCTAAACTATAGCCCTCGAGATCCCAACACCATCTCAACCATTGACCATCAAACCCAAGAATTGACTGTGCCAAGTCACCTGGAGAGAGCTCGAATCCGCTGCCTCCCAAACACATGCAAGGAGCTACTAATTAAGCTGGTGTCTTATTCAAAGACCCCTCTCACAGGCATCCACAATGTTGCAAGAACCTCTGGCAGGGTTGGGACCGAAATCGAAATATAGGTGTGGGCCAAAGGGGCTTGTCGCAGAACCAACCATCTGTCGCAAACCCGGGTCGTGGGAAGACCGCCCAAGACCGGTTTCAAGCCAATTGCTTTTGGGGTGCTCCCATATCCTGCTGGTTGTATAGGAATATCTTCACAAGATCGGTTGGGTTTCGGGCGCCATTACTGGCGTGGAATCCAGGGGGTAGCTAGGGTGTAAAGCCCCATGTGGGGCTTCTCACTGTTGCGCATCCCTCTTTGGGGTTCTACCCCACTCAAAAAGCACAGTCATGCTCTTGAAACCATGCAGTTGGATATCTAATTGCGAACTTTCAGGAGCTCCTTGGAACTGTCCGCCATCAACCCCAAAGCGCACTGCTTGCCCTGCTTACCGCCGGCTTCCACACTGAACCCTGCTTCAAAGTGAGGACGGGTTACACAAGCGCACTATGAAACTCCAGGCCACGAAAACCTTCAATCCCCTGAATCCTGCAAGCCTCTAAGTGTGAACCCGTAAGCCCTCGACAACTGAAACGGTGAACCCAGAACACCTCCGTCAGCTTCCTCATCAGGCTTCCACCGCCAGTGGCCGCCATGGCGTGAGGACGGCCGCGCACCAAATTCTATTCTGAGAGCAGTGAGAAAGAACATCAGAAGCTTGCAACGATCTAGTGTCCACTTATTATGCTTGCTGTCCTGGCCTCCCTGTCCTTTCTTACGACAATGTGAGAATCGGGACTTAGCTTTCAGATTTCGGGGAAGAGGGTTTGCAGTATAGGGCTTGGTTTTTGCCACTTGTTATTTCGGGCCTTGCGGCTTGGTGTGTTGATGCGTGCCCTTAGCTGCTCCGCGCCCAGTTTGCCCTCCATCAATGTGTCGTCATTGCGAAGAAGTTGCGGCATGTAGATTTTTTCGCTTCCGTGACAGCCTTTAGGAATCAACTTCTGCATTTCATATGCGTGATTACAGTCGGGAGACCGCCTGTGAGAAGCCACGCCGCAAAACCCACCTGGAGAAGCGGGGAGCGCCATCTGCATAATCGTGAGGCACACTTGCCTTAAGAAATGCAGCCCCCACCCCAGCAAGGAGCCCATGCAGCTGATGGTATTAATTCACTGTCTCCCTGACATGGACACCCAGTACATACACTGACATACGCTCGTCCAAAATTCCAATGCGGACACTATATGCACTCCCCAAACCCACCATTGAATTGCATTAACCTTATTCCAGTACCCCAGTCTTTTTCAGGGCAATGTTGCTTGGTGGCTCCGTCGAGGCCCACATCAGTTTGGCGCCCTGATAAGCCAATCATGGTACAGGACCGTCTCAACGCTGGGCCTCAGAACAGAAGCAATGACTATGCAATTGAAGAAAAGCACAAGCATGAAATGCACGATGCCTTGAGTAATGGTACGCAACAATGCCCCATTTATCTAGCTTTCGAGTCTTTGGCAGTCGGTACTGCCACAGAGCATGACCCCAACCTACACGTGATGGAGCCAAAGGCAAACCCCTCGCCTCTGTTTTTCTGGGCTAGAAACTGGTTCCGCTTTGCGGCTGCCTGCCACTTTCTGCAGTGTAGAAGGCAGAGTCCGTAACAATCTTAAGTGGACCTCCGTTTTTTGGAACATACAGGCTATGTAAGTATTAGAGCCAGTGTAGTCTGCTTGTACTTGGGATTCTCGCTTGTGGGAACCTGGCCTGACTGCATGGTCAGAGGGCTTTTGCCGGCAACTCTAAGAGGCCCAAGCATGGGATATCATTGCACAAGGGATAAGGGCAGTCCGTTGTGGGTAGTAGGGAGGTAGGAATGGGACGCAGGGACTATTCTAGTTATGAGGGAGTATACCAAGAGTACTATAACGATCCATTCCCGCCTTCCCCACTAGCCACCGGGAACTTGAAAAGCAGTGGTCCGATGCCTCCCCCCTCAGGGCTCAGAAAAAGAGGATAAGGAAGCCATCGTCTTTGACGACAGCTCCTGCATGCAATTTGCCACACTAGCGGCATTCACACCTTTCTCGCAGGCGCTAATGGCTGCGTTGTAGGTCACATCCTGGGACTGTGTACTTCAGAACATACGGTCATGCATTGCGCTCCTGAAAATTTTTGGCCCCTCTTGCAAAGTCTTTCGGCCCCCCTATCAAGCTTGATAGTCAAGATCAAACGTCATAGGCAAAGAGTGAGAGCCGGGGTCTGTATTAAGCCACAACTGATAGGGGGCTCAAAGCAAACGGTACCTGCCCTGGAACCTCGGCCAAAATTGCAACTTCAGTTGCCTTTAGTTGAGATCATGTAAGCGAGAGTAGGACCACGACACTCTTGATAACCCAATTATAATAGTTTCCATCTTCTTTTCCATTATGCCTATATAACCCCTATATCTCCCCCCTAAGCCCATGTTCTCCAACAGCCAGGCTTCGGAGATCTCCACAGAGGCAGCATCTAAATCTGGAAGCAGCTGCAGGGCGAAGGGCCAGGCAAGCCCTCTCTCGCAGGCAGTAACCTCGGGCGGGAGGGGTTCAGGGATCTCAGGTCTCAGGGATCCAGAGGTTTGGGCCAGACCTTAAGATGTGGGAGGTTCCAGGGTTCAACGACCCACAAACAATATCAACACTCATGGATGGTCCAAGTTGGGCTTCGGGTGGTCGTAAGGGATGAGCATGATCTACATACTCCGAAAGAAGCATTTAGCACCCTGAGTTGGGTTTTTGCAATTCAAGGCTCCTTTCCAACAGGCCAAGCCCCTGAACCCCGAGCCCAGAAGCCTAAACGCTAAGCCTTCGAGACATAAATTTGCCCAAAACCCTCAACCCTAATTAAGTCCCACACCCTGAACCCGAAGCTCCTGAGACCTTTGCAACAGGGTCGAGGCAATGGTGCTGGACTGAGTTTTCCAAGACTTGCGACAGGCAAACGAAACTATCTGCAAGGAAATCCCACTGAATGTTTGAATGAATCTCCAAAGCTGACTCAAGCCGCTGCACCTGAATCCGGCTGAATGACAAGAATGTTTCACAGTCCAGAACTTCTGTACTGCGTCTGCTCTCGCAATCATCTTAGTCGTAGCACCCCTTGCAGAGGTATTCCCAGGCACCCTATAAGCTCAGTGCTAGTGCTAGTATCCTTGTATAGTGGAGCACTGAGCACAACCTTGTAAACACAACATGGTTTGTTTCGGCGTCCCAGCAGAATGAATCTCTGCAAGTATCGCAGTAGTCTTTGCTACAGCCACGACCGCTACTGGAACAGATGCTGCTGCTGCTGCTGTTGCTGCTACTACTCCTACGACTATAACTACTACGACGACAATTGCTACTATTACCACAACAACTACAGTTTGTTCTGGTGCAGAACAGAAATGCAACACTTTCAGCAAGTCGGTGCAGCCTACGTATCTCACTGTTCTCAAAGTAAAGAGGAACGCAAATCAACTGCAGGAGTTATGTATGATAGACACCCATCTGAGCTGAGGATGATCCCGAATAAGTGTCAAACATCCCGCAAGGAGCTAGACAGCGTTGGTCAAGGCACCAAAGCGTTGTACATGACGCAGTGCCTGTTCTGCTTCAGCTTCTAGTTGGATTTTGTCCCCAAACACAGCACTCTGTTCCTCTGACACGATACAGACAATAGTTATTTACAGGCCTCCCTTCATGCAGCCTTGCCTCAAGCACAGTTCCAAGCCTAACTACTCTTGAGCGTACGCATGCAATGTGCAACTAAAAATAAGAAGTCGAGATGCTTGGTAAGATATTGACTCTTAGAGGCGGCGTCAAAATTACTTGTTTGTTCTCTCTTGGTTTCTGAATTAGGGCGTCCCCTATCGATTTCCACGTTTTGGGGATCTTCTCTTAACCCTGGTTTAAATGAAATAAGCCTATAATTTTAGGACGTCCCCTATCGATCTTGGGGATTTTTGCGCAACAACTACCGCCTAGACTAAATGAAGTAAACGGTAATTTTGACCGCGACTCTTATCAAAACCTGACACTTTTCGTGACCAAGTAAAGTCAAATGAGTCTTCGCCACAAACTGAGGAAATTATGCTGTGCAACAATGCCGGTGGTGTACTTAGTTTAGACATGGAGCCTAAGCAAACCGTGAAACATTCGGGAGATCTGGTGTGGCCATGAAGCCTGTAGGGTTACTGTATGCATCAGGAATGGGCTTAAGGGTTGAATTTTGGACACTTGGGCTCAGGGAGAATCGTTTGAAGCTTGGGTGGAGCGTGCGGCTGGCAGTCATTAAACGAGAGCTCTGACTTGGTGACAGCAGTTGCGCGCTAACTAGCTTGCAGCAAATCCTGCGCTATCTCTTCAAAAGAATACCATGTTGCAAAGGCTCCTGCGCAACGTCTACGCGAAAGCTCCAACACGACAGGCCATCTTTCGATTTGCTTACATGAGCTACAAATCCCTGAGCCTGAAGAAGGACATCCATCCATTCGCTAAATCTGAATTCAATCCCAAAACCTTACGCTAAAGCCTCTACCGTGTGACTGAAACCCGAAACCCTAAACATATCATCCAACTGTAGTATACAACAGTACCAGCAACATACCATACTATGCCAATATGGCTGCTTAATCCTGGAGCCAGCAGCGCCTTTCGACGCTCTGGCTCCGTGCGTCCGCGAGCAGTTGGGCCGCTGAATGCCACTGAGCGTCCTACTCACAACAAGGACTCTGAGAAGGCTTGGCGCACCATATCAAGACTGTAGAGACTTAAAGGACCGCATTTCCTACCTAGGACCTCTACAGCTTTGGGTTAGGGATGCAAGTTGATTTGTGCAAGATCTTGGGCTGGGGGCCTCAAGGTTTGTGCATTGGGTTTGGGGGTCTGGGGCTGAGGGCTGATTCTTCAGGCATAGCCTTTTCCTACACTGGCCTACACTCTACATCTAAGCCTTCGGCCTTCAAGCCCTTTGAAACAACTATAAAGACTAAAACGCCTCACCTCGACATGCAAATCTCGACAGCACGCTTAGGGTATGCTATTTACGAGAGTTATTTGTTTCTAGGCGCGTTGGGGTTGCTCAGTGCGCGTGAGCGTGCAAATAGTTCTTTGTGGCAGTTCAGGACTGAGCTTCTGGCCTGTCCCACCTTGAACCCTACACTCTGCCCTACACTCTGTTCTACAAGCTGAGCCGTGACAGCCGTGACGGTGAGCTGCAGTGCAAGAAACACACCCCAGCACGCAGGCATCGAGATATATCCCACAATGCAGGTACCCAAATCGCAGTATTTTCTTTCGGTTCTTTAGGCATCATGTAAGTTGAATCAAACATGAATCCGTCGCGCTGACAACAAGGTTTCGGGCTTAGCGTTTTGGACCTGTTGCCTCTAGGCCCTCAGAGAAAGGCCTGCAGCCTCTGGGGTTACAAGGTATATTAGACAACTTTGGAGAAGTCCACAGAACTTCATGAACATACATGCAGGGGCATTAGTTGAAAGTATTTGTCCTTGCCGCAGGCGCCCAAAGCGCTCCCGAAGCTTACACTGTCTGTGCCAGGGAAGCGCAGCAAGTGCACGGCCTTCGGGTGCCAAGGGCTAAAGGTTCATTCACGGCATTTAGGTGTTGGGCGTCTTTCATTCTCAACCTCTTGGAGGGCCTTGCAAGCAAGTCCCTTTCTAGGTATAGATTTTCTCCGGCTACTAAGCAAGTGAACAGAAAACACCGCAAGTTTGGCGGCGTCCAACCTTTCCGTCGGCGCTTGGGTACTGTTCTTAGCAGGCAAGGAAGCATTGCCGGCCTGGGGCTTTGCAAGCTGAGGTGGGGAAACGCTAATTAATTTAATTACTCTGAGATCTATCCAGCTAACGCACGGCTTTTACGCCACTTGCCCACTCCTTTCAGCAACTGCAGACACTCTGGAATATAAAGAGCTTCTACAGAAAAGTAACAAAGCTGAATGCTGCCCTGGCCATTAGGATGGTAAGGCCAAAAGACCCTGCAGCCTACAATCGCGCACCAACCGAAGCCATCTCTCAGCACAGCCAACACAAGGCATACCAATTGTTGCATCAACCAGAGTAGGTAGACATGAGATCAAGTCGGATGCGATGCCTTGAGCAACTTATAGCCAACATTGTAACGCTGCAAAGCAGTGGCAAATCATTTTCCTCACCCCCAGCCTTGGTCCACGTGTCTTTCCTTCAGCAAAGTTATGTAGCGCAGCGAAAATTAGCATCGTTATAGCAACCTCGAATGTCGGCGTGAAGGTTCAGGTTATAGTTAAAGCACGAGCGTGCCAAAGAAGAGGCTATCAGAAATTCCTGTCCGGTTGTCTGCAAGGCCTTGTGGACCGAGGAAAATTCCTGTGGCTTCATTCGAAAGCGCGCCTTCTTCAACAGTCGCGCCGCTACTTACCCTGTACAGTTCACCAGTGTATAGAATATCTACATCAGTGGCGTATGGCACACCGGAAAGCACACACAGAATCATGTTCGGGTTGCTCGGTACAGCTTCTCGGAATGATCGTGCGCAAATATTCCTGTACGTGCACATCCCCGCATCTAAGTTGTGACTCGAGATCCCAAGCGCTCTGTGCGGCGGAAAAATGCGGAAAAAGCGCGCTAGTCCAAAGTCGACCAGCCAACAACTAGAACCAGAGTTTTGTGTTGATGGAAGTATGTAGGGATCCTGTGAAACATTGCAAAGTTCTGCCTGCGGGATTGTCTACAGGGATCATGTAGAGAAATTGGCATATCACTGAAACACTGAGGCCCATAGATGTTCTTTGAGGAGCACAACTGCTGGGCAACACTGGGTAGGAGGTCTGGCAAGAGGTGTCGAATTCGGTGGTCAGTACCCAACATGTTCCCAACAATCAAGGAATGGAATCTCAGGTTACTCCCCAAAGGTTGCGACCCAAAGTTGCAGTCATTGTGGGTCTTCCATGACGCTTTAATGAAACTCCCCGACAAGAGTACGGCTGTTTTGCAGTCCCGTGTCTCTGGAGAAGATGCGGCAGAGCAGCGAAGCATGTTGGCATCCCGGGGCCTTCATACTGAGCGCTTGGTTGCTAAGCCTGTTGCCCTAAAAGTTCGAGACAGAAAACAACTTAATTGTTAAAGGCGACCCCACCCTCAAAAAAGTGAAAAATGATGCAATTTTCAGGCTTGAGTTGAATGACTGTAGGATCTGATATATGTCTTCTTGTCTGGTCTCTGCTTCAGGATTGAGTTGAAAGTGCTTGCGAAGAATGACGTGGAAGTCAAGCCTAGTCTAGGGTGCTATCTCCCCGAGCCCGAACATTGGGGTCAAAGTTCTGCCGCTATTCTTAAGACTGTCCCGTCGTGTAAACACATGTGCAACTGCTTTTAAAACATTTCCAGCAAACTATCTGCGTGAGGATGGCTTGAGCTGGAAAGCTTTCATGAAGTGCACCGAAGTCGTCACCAAGCTTGATGCGGCCCAGGAACGCTTGCGTTAGTGCAGACGCAGCATCTTGCACGAACTGTGTTGCCACCTGCCTCCGGAGAAGGATATGAGGTTTGCCTGAAAATTTTCAGATTTGGGAGGAAAGCTCTTCTAGATGGGTGAATCAGCTTCTGGCGACTTACTGGTAGCATGCTGGATTCAGGGAGCAGTAAAGCTGCTCTTCTAGGGTTACTGCGGATTCTGTTCGGATGCTAGACGTGAAGAAGAAAACGGCTTGAAGTGAGGCATGTTCAACATTTGGTACTTGATCACCTCCACCTAAGGAAGACCACCCCACTCCGCCCACCCGCCGCATCTCCTCGGATTGATCCTGTGTGCTAGGTCAGGGGTGACCTCGGAGCCTGAATTCCAATTATTTGTAAGCATTTGTAATTTGATGAAAGCCTTCCGCTTAACATGATGGCTGGGATCCCCAATCCTGATGAGGATAAGCTGCCGAGGGCAGCGAAGAAGCCCCCTCCCAAAGCTCGGCGACCCCGGGACTCTCGCAACATGGTCAGGTATGTAAACTGCAGGAATGCCAGAACAAACAATAAGTCCCAGTGCCTGCAGAACTCCTTTTGCAAATCCTACGAGGCGCATACGCCGCTCTACAAGGGAGAATTTGTTTTTAAAGGCATTTGGCGGCCATTTTGCGGGGCGGAATGCAACCTTAGCAAACCTGGTAGCGTGACGCCCTACACTTTCAAGGACAAGTCGCCACCGTGCCGCACAACTGCAGGCATCTGTGGCTGCCGTAAAGGTCACGGCATCCTAAGTCGCTCTCCCAGATTTTGGGGTTTATGTTCATCTTCTTAGTTGTTGGCGTGAAACATATGCTTCCAGTGCTCCGTATCAGGAAACACTGCCTACGTAAGCGGTCCGTCTCTCAGCCCTCGAAAAGAAGGTTTCAGGCTCCTGTCAACAAGAGAGCGTTCTCGTGGTGACGTCAGCTGCCAGGCGTTGGGGAAGATTAGCAAGGTCAGGCATCATCACCAGGAGCTCCTTCTATTGGGGAGGGGGCTCGACAGCGCGCCAAGCACCAGCAGGTATAGCCAGTAAACAAAACCTCAACCCAACCGTTGCCTGCATAATCCTAAGTCTCCTTGAGCAATACTCCATAGTCATGCAGATTTCGCCCATCAACTGTACCTTGAATGTAAGCCCAGACGCAGGGCGAAAACTGGCGAATTGCAGATTGCGAAGGAGGCCTAAGGCCGGCAGCCACTCCTCATGAGGCCATGAGGTTCCAAGGCTAGCCAGGCATGCGGAAATAGGCTCTATATGGACTATACCAAGTTGATCAAAGGGGGGACTACGATGGGATCCGTTCCCTCATGCTCTCCACTTATCGCCAAGCAGGAGGGTTGTGCTGATCTGGGCTCCTCTCCATTTGGGTTTAGGTCTTGCGCCTTGCTTTCTGTGAGAACTGTAAGGAGAGCCATAGGATTTGATTATTTCCGTCTCCAGCATGAGGAACAGACAGCTTCAGGTCTATTGCCCTTCGCAATTTTGCATTCTTTGCGGCCGAAATGAGCAGGAATCCTTTGTCTGAGGAATCTTGATTTCTGAATCTCGCAGTTCGTGCCGAAAACAGAGCTTTGTAGACTGGGTCCCATTTCCCCGTATCCGAAAGTTTACACCAACGATGTAATTTTGTGAAAACGAACTGCAACCCTGATAATCTGAGTATTTCATAAAGCTCGGTACAAGTTATCGAAGAACAGGACCCCAACTTCATAAGGGCTACCTATAGCTCCCCGCCAGAACGGAGGACCTATGACGCACGTACGCCCTGAATCCTGTTCTGCCAAAGCACAGCTGCAGCTGCCGAACCGGCACAAGCGCTGTTGAAGCCAGGCATAGACGCCTGATAAGGAATCAATGGAGCTTCTCCAAAAAGGAAACGGCCCTTTGGTGTTCTAGGGATGTACAGAGGTATCATTGTCGCTTGAGGATGAAGCATCCCTCGCCTCCAGAGGCCCAAAGCCCATCTTTTCGAGGAGGACAAGGAGCGAAGGGCTTGTGCCGCAGTGGCTCATGCTTAACGTGGTTCAGACGTAGGATCAGGGATCAAAAGGATTAACTTGTTGCTTTATGAGGAAAATATCTTAGGAATTAAGCGCGCATCGTCTTTGGTGGTCTTGAGTCAAAAAAAAGAAAGACCTACCGCCCTTGCGCTCCTGCAAGGTTTGGCCCCTCGAGGCCGCAAGGAGTGCTGATGCGTGCGGCCAGGAACTCTCCTGTCGCAGCGGAAGCGCAGCTGCCATTCTTACTGGTGGCTGGGTATATAGGAGTAGTTGCTTTCATTTCGGGGTAACGTGCGATCAGTAAGGAATGAAGGATTAATAGTTTTACGGATTTCAGGGACTACAGTACGGAGTATTCATGCTAACTAGCCAGCAATAATTGTTCAATAGCCACTTGACATCCTGGTGGGATCATACTTCTCTGTGAGACCCAACACCAAAGCTATCTCCACCAAACGGCGCCTCAAAGTCGAGTATGAGCACAACTTAGCCCTCAGCCCCCTCTGCACTTGGAGCGAAATTCTTGAGCACAGCCACTTCGAAACCTGACTAGCCTTGCCGAGAGTACACTCATACAGAAACCAGGCCAAGGTACTTGCCTGCACCAGAAACCCTGGACTAGAATCACAGGAATTGCCCTCTGCGTCCAGCGCCGCAACAGCAGAGGCAGCGAAGGCAGCATCGACTTTGGTTGTGGAAGCAGCCAAGGCGCTTAAAACCTTCCCAGCACAAACAACAAAATTATGTCCCTGGGTGGGCTTCAACAAATGCAACGGTAGGGACGGCAATACCGTAGTCAGTACTGGAAGCCTTGGGCGTTGAGAATGATGTGCTGGCCATGCTATACAGAGCTAGACGAAAACATAAAGATAATTCTGAGCAACGTTGAAAGTACTAGATGGAACTGTAGCAGGCATTGTATGGAATGAGCGCAATGACTTTGAAATAGAAGAAACTTTAAGATATTATACAGGGTTTTGCACTGCCATGGAACGACAGGAACCAATCCCCCACTCGCCTGGGCTGTGGTGAGGGCTGGCGAGAACGCACAGCGCACAACCACGCATCCCTGCAGTTTTTGCCGGCCTCAGTCGAGTCCTCCCAGCTCCCTTTGCTGCGCGTTGCACCCAGAATGGCCTTGGTCTGAGAACTTGTAAGGTGGGTCTCTTGGATGCCGGAGACACTGTAGGCTCTAGAGTCTAGAGGTTGGGGAAATAGTCGCCTCCAGTGTATGTCCTTGGATTGATTTCATCTTAATTGGCAATCTACGGGTCCAGCCCCTGTTGGTATCGATTTCCCCAGATGTCGGGCTGAGCCATCCTCGGTACAGGAGTCCTCTACCATGCACAAGCTTCGGGTCAAGTTCCATTGAGCAACTCAGTCGTCCATTGAAGCCCACGCAGCTGTTACGCAAACCCTGAGAACACCCCTTTGGGCAAGAAGCCTTGCAACCATGCCCTCCATGCTTCCCAACTCGATGGCCCCACTGGAATGACTCTGTGCATAGGGTCGGTACGGTTCAATTTTTGACCTTTTGCATCCAGCCTAGATTGACCTGATAGCTGGAACTCCGTGTCAAAACAGCTAAGCTGTGAATTCTGAAGTGCACAAGTGCTGCCAGAATCTGCAAAGTTGAATTCCACAATGATTTAGGAATGGGATCATGCGCGAAGTGCAATAGATACGCACGCACATACAACGACAGAACAAGCAAATACGTACGTCCTGGAATCTATGACCATCGACAGATGTTGGCATGCGTGGTCATGACTTCTTATGCATGAAGCCAGGGAGGGGTCTACTAGAGTCTACCAGCTCTGCCCATGTCGCTTTTGTGATGTGAGTGGTTAGCCTGAACCCACCCAGAGCTGGACCCCTTGAGCCCGGGCACATCGCTCGCTGCCAGTGGGAATGCTATGGCAACGGCCCTGGCACAGAGCGCGGAACCAAAAACCAAATAGATACAGAACACCGCTGTAACTATAGTAGTGATAAAAGCTATGAAGCACTACCTGGTTAAAATTCTGGCCTTTGCGGTTTTAAAACTTGAGTCTCTGCGTAAATAGAACCGCCCCATACCACAGCCCTGGCCCTGAGATACTCTCGCTGCTTCCATGAAGCTGAGTGGATTGTACAAGAGTGAATTAGACTTGTGGAGATTTAAGCTTCTTAGGGTTCCTTCGATCCCCTTAACATGGCCGGGCCATTTCCTTCACTGCAATACTGCCTCCCACATAAACTGAATCCCAGCACCGCTCACTGGCTTAGTAAGGAATGAAGGAATGGATCCTGGTAGCAGCCCTGATATGATCGCCTTCAATAGTCCCTGCAACACCTTCGCCCCATCCCTGAATCAGGGTAAGCACAATTAAAGTAACACCGAGTAAAAGAGAGGACAACCAACTGGACCCCGAAGGTAGCCAGTCCACTTCTGAAACGCATAAAACCCGTGGGCCTCTCCCTCATCCTCCAAAGCAAAGCAGAAGCAAGAGCCCAGCATCCGCCTTGTCGTAGGGCCTGAGTCTATGGCTTCATATTTAGGGCCTTTGCCTTGAGGCGTCCGGCTTTCAATCCTCTACTTGATGCTGAGTAGGGAGGCAGGGAAAGGATCACTGTACTACAGTGTTCACTTTAAGAATACTCTATGACAACCTCGAACTCATTCCTCGTTCAGCGATAGGTTGCATGCATGTGCTAAACATTCCTTGCCCACGCGAAAGGCTGGCATCGCACCTCTTGCCTTCGTGCCTATAGAGCATTTTTAGCTCTATGCAGCGCCGTCTTGGAGCTTCTTGGTGGCAGTCGGGGCTGTTGACATGAACATGTACGGTTCCCTCACTTGACAGCATGACCTGATGTCTAACCAAGGCGTTCAACACAAGCTGCCGTTCTTCAGAAGCTGGATGGGTAGAAGGTGGTTGCAATTGCCACGTGATGGTCGCACCTCTAGAGAATGTGCAACCTTGTAGTAGGCTTCTTCGCTCTCTGCTGACAGAAGGGCAGTGGCAAAGGCCGTGTAGGATGCGACGCTCCTTGAATCAAGGACATTTGTCCAGCGGGGGGAGGTTTAGGATTCGAGGAGTTCTGAGAAACATGACGGGTGTCTCGTTGAAGGTTTCTTTTTCTGAGTGAGAGCTATTGTTTGGTCCAAGCGCTTTTCGGCACATGGGAGCAGGACATGGAATTACCTTGACCTTCGTGTGTAGCTCCGTTGTGAGCCGCATACGGTGAGACATGTAACAAAACCGATGACAGCCTCCCAACGGAACTTCTGTTATCCGGGCTCGCATTGCCTTGCCCACTTAAGCAGTTGCCTTCTGAGTCAGCTGCCCGGTAGCTGCGCGACGAGGGAAACTATCTAGTTGTGACGTTTGTGGGCGTTATAGTTATTAGTTGTTACCGTGTGCTTCCGCAGATGATTGAAAGAGGTGCGCGGCGCTGATCAGGATACCAGCTAATAAGGCTATGGCGCAGTAGCCGTAGCTTCTTGATATGGAACCCCACACAAAACAAGGTCCAGAGAGACAGTGAATCAGGCTCGTATGACTGCCTGCGATGTAGGGATTGAGAACTATTTATTTGCCACCAACTTAACCACCCGAAACTGCACGCCTAGTCTCAGCTGCAAGCCGAGATATGCGGCTCCTCCTGAAGGGCCTGGTGTGCCTAAACCCGAAGAGCCGCTTCAATCCTCTTCTCATATACACTCAGCCCAAGACCCGTGCCGAAGCGCGAAACCTGGCACCTGAATCCTGAACCGAACTAGGATCCCAAGTGCCCTAGCTTCGAAAAGGGCCTCTTTTGTTGGTATCGTTTAATTGTACACAGAACCTATAACTCCAGAGGATAGAACATGTGGTTCACGGAGGAACCCAGCGAGGGCACCCTGAAACAGCAGAAAATCTGGCCCCTGGTTCGAAACATAACCCTAAGCGGATAAGGGGAGTCTGGTAACCCAACCCCAACAAGGAGCTATCCCTATCATATGACGCTTATAGCTTCTTTACAGTATCACCGGGGTTGGAGTACCTTTTGAACCCTCCCCTTGTTGGAACTATAAGCCCTGGGCCCTAAGCCTAAGCCTAATGCTATGAACCCAAAGCCTTGACTCCTGAAGCATTATCAGAACTAGGCAAGAAGCCCCAAACCAAAACCTGAAACCTAGAGTCTTCAAACCTAACCTGACACAAGTTTAGGGTTCCCCACTTTGAGCTTCTCTACCAGGCTCTGACGCAGCAGTGGGTGCAACGTCTGGAGCATCACTTGAGCTTTTTGCCATGTACGCCGAAGGGCAAGCAGTGGCGCGCCTCAGCGCTTTGAGGATTGAGGGCTTAGGGGCTCGAGATGCAAGGATTCAGATCTAGGATTTCAGGTTCAGGTTCGCAGGTTTGAGGAGAATGGAAAAGGATCTGGCCTCAAAGGACTTAGGCTTTAGGCTTCCAGTTGAATTGAGCCAGCGCATGCGTAGGGACTTGGGGCTTGAGGGATTGGAGGTTTCAGGGCTTGGGATTTAGCATCTAGGGGATGCGAGATTTCAGCTTCACGGGGTGGAAAGCAAACCTTTAGAGCGTATAGGAATTCTCGAGGTGCAGGCAGCTTCTGAGGAGAGGCGGTCTGCTTTGATGACAATCACGCGCTCAACGTGACGGTTTGTTCGCGTAGCGTCAGGTAGCCTGCTGGAGCGAACTCTGCGTGCCCTTTTTGTGTGGGTGTGTATGAGAGGCAAGGTGGCAACCTCGTTGGGTGTCCTCGCTTCAAATGCTACCGTAGTGCCTCAAACCCGCCAAATTAACTACGTGAGAATGTTTGGGTAGCCTGGCTCCAACTAACTGTGAACGTGTTGAGAAAACATGAGGCCTCTCATCGGCCACAACGGTTCCCCAAGGCTGTTTTCGCATACTGTATGGTGGGGGAGGATTTTTTCGGACAAGCCTTCAGTCCATGAAGCAGATACTGACCCCATCATATTCAACTTACGGCGACACTTTAACATCCGGACACGTAAAAATAGAACAGGTTTATTACACTACCTTCGCAAAGCATGGCATCCGGCCGCTCACGATTAAACATCCGGAATGAAATAGCTGGATCCCTCCAGCCACCCCCCAGCCCTCCAGCCACGCCCCACGACCCCTGCTGCAGCCAGACCCTCCTCGCCCCACAATTTTCTCCAGCGCACAAAAATCCTGCAAGATATCGATGCATGTCCTACCAGAAAATGAATTTCGCAATCCTGGCGCATCCGCGCATCTATATATACATGTACATATGTATTTTTTGCCTCCTCAACTTGCAGAACCGCGTGATGGCCCAAAACCTGCCAAGCCAAAAACCCCTTCATCTAACCCGGGCAGGCCTTAAGGGTCTGGTTCTGCGTGGAATTCTTATCAGACCTCAAGGTTTAGCGAGTTCTGCGCCTGGCGGTTTTCAAGTTTTGCAGTAGGCGGATAATTTGTTCACTTTTGTAGGAAAACACAAAGCGCCCGGGTGCGGAAAGGGTGCAGCATCAACAGAAATAAACGGACATCAAAAACAAAATAAAGCCTGAATCAAAAAAATAATGACCTGCAGACCAGAATCCTAGATACACGCTGGAGAAGGCAGCATTCCCAGCCACATCAAAAAAATAATGACCGGCAGACCAGAATCATAGATACACGCTGGAGAAGGCAGCGTTCCCAGCCACATCAAACAAAAAACAAAGCCTGCGAAGGATGAAAACTGATGAAGATTATTCAAACAGCTATGATAATTGATGAAAGTGATGAATTGTGATGTAGGTTCTGAATTATGATGAAAAATGTCACGAATTACGAAACATGATGAAACATGTTTCGTAAATCATGAAAATCTTGAAATATGACGCAAACTCATGGCAACATGAAAAATGATGAAAACTTCCTGAAAATGATGAGCTATGTTGCACAATGATGAAAGTCATGACGTATGATGCAACATGATGAAGAAGAATGAAAATGGATGAAAGATACTGAAAACAAGGAATATCATGGAAAATGCTGGTAAACAATGAAACATGATTAAAAATGATGAAAAATGCTGACAATACATGCAAAGAGGAGATATGCTGAAGATTGTGACAAATCGCAGATGGGCGCCGTGGCAGGCGCTGCTTTGCCCATATTTTAGGGTAAGTCTGGCACTCATGCACATCATGGTCTTTTTTACATCTAGCATGACTGAGCTGCAAATACAAAATGCTAGCCTACACACACAAAAGGAATGATTAGGTGGATGGACGAGCAAGCAGAAGCAGTCTCTCTGCCAGCGGCGCACTTTGGAATAAGCGGGTGCAGATTGGACTACTGGGGCGCGGATTGGATTATGAGGAATTCTGATTTTAATAGTAAAAGTACAAAGTATGGTAATAGTAATAGTAATACTAGCAGTAATAGCAATAGCAATAGTAATAGTGAAAATAGTAGTAATAGTACTCGTACTAGCAATAGTAATAGTAATAGTAATAGTAATAGTAATAGTAATAGTAATAGTAATAATAATAGTAATAGTAATAGTAATAATAATAGTAATAGTAATAGTAATAGTAATAGTACGTTTGTTTTTTCTTGATGTTCGTTATTTGTATTTTTGAAGTTCGTTTATTTTTGGTGATGTTCGTTTACTTTTTTGATGTTCGTGTATTTTTCTTGATGCCTACTCCGGGTGCGGTATGGGAGGGTTCGAGGGAAGGGGTCTAGTTCTTCGAGGAATGCTCATCAGGCTTCACAAAGGTTGGCGAGGTTCAGCGCTAGCGGTTCGCGAGATTTACAGTCTGGCTCGTTCAGCGCCTAGAGCTTAGCGAGTTTTGCAGTAGGCGGGTAATTTGTTCACTTTTGTAGGAAAACACAAAGCGCACCCGGGTGCGGTATGGGAGGGTTCAGGGGAAAAGTCTAGTACTTCGTAGAATGCTCATCAGGCCTCAAAAAGGTTAGCGAGTTCTGCCCCTGGCGGTTTTCAAGTTTTGCAATAGGCGGGTAATTTGTTCACGTTTGTAGGAAAACACAAAGCGCACCCGGGTGCGGTATGGGAGGGTTCAAGGGAAAGGGTCTAGTTCTTTGTGAAATGCTCATCAGGCCTCACAAAGGTTAGCGAGGTTCAGCGCCTAGCAGTTAGCCATTTTGTAGGGAAACACAAAGCGCACCCGGGTGCGGTATGGGAGGGTTCACGGCAAAGGGTCTGGTTCTTCGTGAAATGCTCATCAGGCCTCAAAAAGGTTATCGAGTTCTGCCCCGGCGGCTTTCCAGTTTTGCAATAGGCGGGTAATTTGTTCACTTTTGTAGGAAAACACAAAGCGCACCCGGGTACGGTATGGGAGGGTTCAAGGGAAAGGGCCTAGTTTTTTGTGAAATTCTCATCAGCTTCAAAACGTTAGCGAGTTCTGCCCCTGGCGGTTTTCGAGTTTTGCAGTAGGCGGGTAATTTGTTCACTTTTGTAGGAAAACACAAAGCGCACCCGGGTGCGGTATGGGAGGGTTCGAGAGAAGGGGTCTAGTTCTTCGAGGAATGCTCATCAGGCCTCACAAAGGTTAGCGAGGTTCAGCGCCTAGCGGTTAGCGAGTTTTGCAGTAGGGCGGGTAATTTGTTCACTTCTGTAGGAAAACACAAAGCGCACCCAGGTGCGGTATGGGAGGGTACACGCGAAAGGATCTGGTTCTTTGTGAAATGCTCATCAGGCCTCATAAAGGTTAGCGAGGTTCAGCGCCTAGCGGTTAGCGAGTTTTGCAGTAGACGGATAATTTGTTCACTTTTGTAGGAAAACACAAAGCGCACCCGGGTGCGGTATGGGAGGGTTCAAGGGAAAGGGTCCAGTTCTTTGTGAAATGCTCATCAGGCCTCAAAAAGGTTATCGAGTTCTGCCCCGGCGGTTTTCCAGTTTTGCAGTAGGCGGGTAATTTGTTCACTTGTGTAGGAAAACACGAAGCGCACCCGGGTGCGGTATGGGTGGGTTCAAGGGAAAGGTCTAGTTCTTCGTAGAATGCTCATCAGGCCTCAAAAAGGTTAGCGAGTTCTGCCCCGGGCGGCTTTCAAGTTTTGCAATAGGCGGGTAATTTGTTCACTTCTGTAGGAAAACAGAAAGCGCACCCGAGTGCGGTATGGGAGGGTTCAAGGGAAAGGGTCTGGTTCTTCGTGGAATGCTCATCAGGCCTCACCGGGGTTAGTGTTCAGCGCCTAGCGGTCAGCGACTTTGGCAACTGTTGTAGCAAACCACAGAGTGTACAGGGTGCGGTATGGCAGGGTTGAAGGGAAGGGTTTGCTTCCTCTGGAATTCCTTGAGCTGCGTGACCTTGCAAGAGAGGAAGGTAGAGCGAGGGGTCGGGTGGGGTTCTGCATGGCTGGAGCGGGGATGGCTCAAGGATGTGGCTGATCAAAATTAGCAAATAAACAGGAAAACATCCGCATGAACATGGATCTTTCATACTACCTCCGTGGCACGTTGGGGTTGGCCGCCTTCCTCTGATTTAAAAATGTCACCTGCCACCCTTGCACTACCTGAAAACTATCCAAATTCCTGGCACTGCCTTGGAGACAAATTCTGAGACGAAAGCCATGATTTACACGGTCCCAACGCAGGAAGCACACCTTTGGTTCGTAAAGAGTCCAGTCTGCAACTCACATCCCCTTGGACCATCAATTGCCACTTTACCCATTATCAGATGGCAAGGGGCTGGTTGCCAAATCCAGTCCTGGCAGAAACTTTTTGGGGGCATGCTTCATGTCGGAGAGTTGAATCACAGAATGGACCCACGGCTGGCTTTATGCTAAACCTGCGCTTCAAAACAAACTTCGCGCGAGCACCAACAGGAATTTGGAGGCCTCCTTTTTCACCCTTTTACGCGGGGTAGAAATGGGTCGGAGGGGGGGGGACTTCCCATCACATGTCCTGGGATGGCACATGGCACTGCTATATTAGACAATTTTCAACCTGAGACATATGTAGCCGTTTGGGAAGTTCTATACGTTGACAATTTGGGCTGGTGGTGTCCGGTCAGCGTTCGAAGATTGAATTAATCTGACATCCATCGTTAGGCATCGCTTTCCTAGGCTCCCAGCACAATCGCCACGAGTCACCCTGGAATGCAACCCTGCCCCAGCACTCAACCTTCCCCCTTCGCATTCGTGCCATGTAGCGAACAGTCATGATTAAGAGGGCGGTTGTGTTCTCAGCGGAAGTGGGCACTTTTAAAGAAGTAGCATCCCATCTCTGCAACATGAAATTCGAGGTGTCATTTCTCTTCCCGGCATTCCCCAAGGAAGCCCGAATTTTGAAACCTAAAAGGGCCTGCAAGGTTGGCCCTCCGCGCGCGTTCAAGGCTGAGGAGGACCTGAAGCCAACCTGCCAGCAAGCTCCCATTCAAAGGAGCTTAGGCTTGGAGATTCATGTCATAGACTATTAACCCATGATTTGGGGGTGCTAGGTTTACCTGCAATTCCATTGGCCTTGAGTTCAAGGGGGCGGCATAGACCTTGCCACTGACGGGTGCCACAGACTAAACTACAGGTAACTGGAAGTACGGGTAAGCTTTCTTGTTCAAGTTGTCGATTCCCCAGCGCAAGCTTGAAGACTAAGGCTTAGGCGATGTAAAAGGTCTTGTGAGACTGTGTCAAGGGCTAACGCGTGTTAGCGGTCCTTGCATAACATGCTACTCGGCTGCGTTGGCTGGACACTACTTAAATCTTCATGGCAGTGGGAGCCTTTTGTGGAGAAATTATGCGGCGTTCAGCAATGTCATGTCAGGTTTACTTTGGCTAGACATTTTGCTTGCCAGGTTTGTGAACTACCCCTGCAATAACACCGCCATCTCCAAGTAGCGTCTCAACAAGCTTGAATTAGGTTTGTTGAATTTAGGCCTCATCTCGCTGAAGGTCGGGGCGGCACAGCATTTCATGATTCATGCAATTAGGCAGGATCAACATGGGTCTAAAGCTGGGTGAGCAACAAGATTGTGTGCTTGAATTTCGAAAAAATCGGTTCAAAAAGCTCCGCATCTGCAACACTCCAGCCCCAGGATGAAGGAGAAAGAACCCACCCGGAAAAGAGGCTTTTCTGAAGATGCCGCAAGGCAAGCCGACATGCTAACATGCTTCCATTTCCGCTCCCAGCGGCGCTGTCCACGCTCCAGCATCGTCAGGACGGTGTTGTAGGAGACCCTCAGAAAGTGTTGGTTAGGAATCTACTCTAAGCCCTCCCAAAGCTGATTGATTGCGAAGCGTTGTACAGCCCTTACAATGAAGGTTTTGCTGCCTCAGCCTCGAGGATGTTCTGGGGCGCTCGTTGAAGGAACATGCAAGGAGATGCTCTGGACTTGAGAAATGTCTCCTGCTGGGGCTATGCACAATGCTTCTTGATGTAGGAGGAATGACCTCCATTCCGTCTTCCACTACCTTCCTCCAATCCAACCTGAACCACATAAAGCCCACTATACAAACTCAGCAGTGGTCATTGGGCCACTTTTGGGATTCCATGTTGTTCTGGGGGGTTCTACCAACTGCCCCCATATTTCCTTCCAGGCATAAACTGAACATGGCCGCCAACCATCCATAAGCCGCCACGTAATTCCTGCATAAACTCTGTTAAAAAGCAACCTGCAACACCAACATGTGCCGAAGTGTTCTGCATTTACCCATTCCTGAAAATCTCAGTCATCCCTAATTAATCCATGAATTTTCATCTGCAACTCCAAACGCCCATCCCTCACTTTATATTCTCATGCCGAAGGCGTAGAATGCCGGAACTTCAACCCCCAAGCCAGATTTGGGGAATCTGCCCGATGCAAATGCAATGGAAAATTGCGGCACAAACGCGCGTCGACTTGGAGGCCAAGCAGGTTGAAGCCTTCCTGGAAACAGAAATTCGATTCAAATCAGATGGCAGGAGTCAACCAAACGTAAGTTCAATATATTCAGTAGAAGTGGCCTTAGCGACGGCGGCAACAGCAGCAGCGGCGGTCAGCAGGAGCAGCAGGAGCAGCAGCAGCAGGAGCAGCAGCAGCAGGAGCAGCAGCAGCAGCAGCAAGCGGCGGCGGCAGCGGTGAGCGTAGAATTAGCGCAAGGTCGGTGCATGTTGTTGCACTCATGTATGGAGAATAAAATTCGTAGGGCCAAGGGATGCGCAGTGAACTTTGCCAACAGAGGGATGCCTCCGTGCCATGTGAGCTCTCTTTCAATTTCCAAGCATCGCACTGAAGACAAAGGAGCATTTCCAAAGATCGGCGAGGTCAAAAATTAGAATCTTGCTATGCGGTCCCCCCAAAAGAGCGCCAATGTTTAGGAAACACTAAGCGCTAAACGCACTAAAAACATCATATATACTCCTGTCACAAAGCAGCAAAATCCCCCAAAACAAAACCAACATTTGGGAATCGCTCATATGTAGACAAGACTCCAGAGTGTCGCAAGCTGCTCTCCACAGGTGACCGCATGCCAGGGAGCCTTTTCCAGCACATAAAGTTAAAGCTATAAGGGATACCAGGCGCAAGTTGGAACTTGCAGCTTTCTCAACGAAAAGTAAACAGCTAGATTGCAGTGTCTTTCCGGGGCTTGTCGATCATCAGCCTGGGTCACGGCGTCCTGCTATATATGAACGATGCAAAGGTCTGGTAGGGGCCGTGGCCTGGGCCGCGTTCACGGCAAGGACTTGATGACCATAAGCCCTGAATCCAAATCCGGCGAACTGCTGTCTGCATGCAAAGTCCCGCGCCCGGTGCCGTTGCACCCAGAATGGAACGGGCCGAGAGCTTCTCATCACAGCTTGGGTTTCCACAGTAGGTATTTTGAAAGCTTGCGAGTCGCATGCCTGTTCGCATCGACAGTTCCTTGAGACGCAAACTTCAGCAGCCGTACTCAACACTTCTTCCTAAACCCTGAATGTCAATTTTGAGCGATGGCACACCAGACATTGGAAGACATCCGTCCGGAGACCCTAACTAAGCCCTGAACCCAAGTGGACGCCACCTCGGGCCCAACCTCCACAAAAAACCCTAAACCCAAACATGGTGCGCATAGCTTCCAACACCTTAGCTCTTAAGCCTATGACCCACTTTCAACTAGGCTGAGAATGCAACTCTGAACGTGCAACTGCCTGCTGATCTGCCATACCTGCCCAAGCCCTAGACTGCCGTTTTTAGGGCCCAAAAGCATAATCTCTTCCTATATAAAGATATAGAACCCCTTATTACTAAACAGTGCTCTGTAGGGCATTATTACGTATATTTCGAGGGAATACGCGTAATGGCAGGCTTGGGGGTGTTCAACTTAAGAACCTACAGTAGAAACTCTGAAAAATCATTTCAAGGGGCTCAGCAGAATGTTGCGCGCCACGACGTCCCTGACTCTCAGTTGGAGCAACAGGTACTCCCAACACTTAAACTTGAGGACTAAAAGAAGGAATTCCCAAGAGCTTTGGGTTCGGGGGTTCAGGGTGTAGCCAGGGCTCAGGACCACTCCTACATAATCCATTATCTGCCAAGGTGCTTCTTTCAATCAATGCCGGGGCTGCGGCTAGGGCTGCGCTAGCTGCCTGCTGCCTAGCGACAGCTCCACTCGGCAGTCTTGAGCGTCAGAAACGATCTGGCATGCATGGCTTTGGAAGATTTCTGACTAAACTTGTAACAGTGCTAGAATTTTGCGTGGTTCTCTCCCAAAAGCTGTTTGGAAGTTTCCTAGATTAACTCCATAGAATCCGCAGTTGGTACCCCCATACTGCATCAACTCCAAACCCATAACAAAACTCCATCCTGAGGATCATATGGGATATCCTTGGGCAACTGTCAGTCGGAAGCCCTGTACCGAGTCCTGTAAGCCCCAAATCCTCATTGGGAGCGTTGCACGATGACTCCTCAGATTCTGCAACACTCGTTCAGATCCGCGTGAATATTATGAGATGAGTTCACACCTCAAAAGAAATCTGAGCAAACCCGACAGTGAGACGTGTATGTCGTGCAAAAAAATAATGCACACAGCCTGCAGGCCACTGGACCAACGAGCGCTGCGGACGAGGGCGCTTGTCACAACCTGCTTTGAACCGGAATCCCTTCTTCCGTGCAAAACATCCATGGCATGCCTATTGAGGACAGACGGATGGTTCGGTTTTGGCATGTGCAGCAAAGAACCGCTTGTGCCACTGTGCGTACACTAGGCCTGCACCGCTTCCGCGCGGTACCAGGAGAAAAGCATCTGCAAACTCTCCCGAGAATACGCGCACGCACATCTCCCCTAAAAAACATTTCCAAATGCCTGTTTGCTCTTCTCTCCCGCAGAAGTTATCTCAATCCTACAAAGCTCAATAAAATCTCCTGAAAGCGCTAACCTCACACTATGCCATGAAACCTACAAATGACCCCCTCCATCCCCAGCTAACCAAGCGCAAGGCTCCCACTCCCTCGAACTTTGTCCAGCAACGGCAGCGGCCAGGGCGGATGTGCCACGCCGCTGGAAGAAGGAGATAGAGAAGCGCCATTGGCCATCTGAGGGTCTTCAAGGAAGGATACAAGTAAGGAATACAAGCATTGTGGTTCACTCCGCCTGCCCGCTCAACAACACAACGGTGTTAAACCCCATTCTGCAACAGCAGCGATTGACATGACATGAAGTCCCAGCCACTAACCACAAAGGTGGATTGAAAAGGTGCAGAAAAACTGATCCAAATCTTCCACAAGTACGTTCGGCAAAAGGCCTTGGGGCGTAGGCAGCAACGTACTTGAGAAGTCGAAGCCCAGCTGGCTTTGGTTTTCTTATCTACCAAACATGTACTATGAGACATGAACCCTACTCCCTAGACCTTTCTGCATCCAGGACTCTATGAAATGGAAGGCTCCCAGGGTTCAGCCCGCGCACTGCAAGGAACATAATACAAAAGCAGCACATTCAGCACTCATGGCTGAGCAGCTGTCCCAAACCCTAAACCCGAAACGCTCAGAGCCAATCTCAGAACGGGAGCTTTCGGACAGTAGCTTCTGAAGAGCAAATGTCAGCTCCTGCGGTAGCAGCGACCTAGGAACTCCCAGTGTAGGGATTGGGGGTAAGGACTCAAGGTTGGTTAAAGCCCCCTGTTGGCAGGGCCAAATGGTTTTCCAAGTGTTTGGTATCACCCCAGCCTCTAAAATCCCTTTCCATTGAGCAGTTTTCTCACGTTGCGTCCTTTACTCCCGCATTCGTGAGTGTGTGCCTCTTGAACCCTATAAGTCTACTTTCATGTTACAATCGAATGACCAACATGTTCTTTTAACTCGTAGCGCGCACCCTACGTACTCCGAATCAAGGGATCTGCCTAAGTACGCCTCCCTTCCTCCTTGCAGAGACCCGTCTATGCAGGGCACGCGTTGGGGCAGTTGTACATGATTGTTGTTTGAAATTTCGCACCTCTTGGTGACAGCAAGCATTTAGATGCCCTGCTGGAAGTTGTGCCCAAACCAGCCACATGTTTAAGCGCACCCTTTAACTCGGTGGTAGGCGTTGCAAGTAGCACTGCTACTACTGCAATGCTATTCATGGTTGCTTTCACAATCAGTACGAGATTTATATGACAAAGCACTAGGACGATTTGTATAGCATACTTCTGTAAGTCTTACTTCAGCCACCATGTGCAGAAAGCCAGGGGATTGCCAGTGCATAACGACAGGACATGGCCTGATACATTTTGTGGGGCGATGGTGCGCTGTTCAGCGGCCGCTTGCTCCTACTTTGCAAGGTTCACACGGCACTCCACAGGACCTCAACTATGGGGTATAATTCAAATACCCTAAACCCTTGCAAGCGGTATGTTAAAAACCAGCGCAGCATCCCAGATGTACGAATGCTTCGGAGGGTCCAGCCCTCCGCATTCAAAGGCTCCGGCTTTGTACGTGCGAGGGTCGCCAAATGCAGAGCAACTGGCCACCTTGGAGCTTTTCTGATCTTTGGGTACTGGGGTGAGAAGTACTTATTGGAAACTTCGAGAATTTTGGGGACCAAGTTAGCCGAATACTGCCAGGTGGAATTCATCCTTTCCACACTTGGACTATCCTGGATCCTGAGGCTGGGAAACTTCAAGCCTGGACTTCCTCACTTGCCTCATGTCATGCTGCAGCCACGCAAGGCTGAACTTGAAATGCCTGGGCAATTAGCATACGCTCTGCATGTTCTGCCCATGCCCTCCCTGAGCAAGCAAACTTCCCAAAACCAAAAAAAAATACTCCAAAAAGGAATACTGCAAATATAGTGCTGTTCTGTACCCGGTGGTATATTCATTATTATGGGGTGGATGTTCCATCGACCCGAGGCTCCCGCTGAACAGTGGACTCTACGCAGGTGCCTGCTTCAAGGCTTTTTGCTTGTGACGTGGGATGTAGGCTGCGTGTAAGGCATGGGGCTTTCCTACAAGCTCATCCCTAGAACCCTTAACTGTACACTGTACATCCCACATCTTAGGGTTTCTAAGGATGTAAAGGGCTTAGGTTCAGAGAATTCGTGGTTTCAAGCAGCAGGGCATGAAGTTTAGGGCTTTGGGTCAGACTCTGCGGCTCCTCCGAAAAAGAACTTCTCTCAATTCATGTATTTCCTCTGGGCTCACATATATCCAAAGTAAGGTGCCAGGCTATGCCCTATGCGTGTGCACCATCATAGGGGACCTCAAGAAGGAACCCAAGTCTTCAGAATTTTTCCATGTACTGTTTAGGCTCCTGGTCTCCCTAAAGGTTCTTCGCCTGCAGCCTTCCGGAGATTCTTGGGGAGGGAACTATCCGCGTATAGACTAATGTGTAGGTGTTGAAGGGTGCTTTTGGGCTAGGTCATGTTTGAGTCTGGCATGAGATAGTTTGAAGACAGACTTAAGGTTTCAGGCCTAGGGTTGCTAGACTTCAGGAATATCGTTTATCAAGATCTTGTCAGAGCCTTGCCTTGAGAGTCAAGAGCAAAGAGGCAATTGACTAACTCTGGTGGCCGGCAGACTCTGGACTTTCCAACAATTGGAGTCCCTTTTTTTGGACACTCTCATCTAGAATTAAGGAGCTGTGGCCAGGACCTACACCCTCGGACCCGATCAAGTCAAAAAAAAAGCGCATGGCGACAAGAGAAAACAAAACAGATGCTCCGCAGATGAACGCACGCCTGAAATCTCGAATCTCTTCAACCAGAACAGCCTGTCATGCCTAAGCCAGGTGCCAGGAAAACCCAGATCCCTTGAACCCTAAGCCCAAGCCGTCCAAAGACAAACCCACCCTAACTCCGGCTTCAGCTTGGTTCACATGGCACCCGAAGCAAGACCCACAAAACGCCCAAACACTGAACTCTAAATTCTAAATCCGACGGCCCTTTCTGAATCCCAAGCCTGTACTACACCTAAGCCGATCATGGTGGATACTCCTTCGGAAGGTTTTCCTACCTCTGGCCAAGGCTCGGAAAGGGTGGAGCATGGTGCGCAGGCCGCCTAGCTGCATCTGCCTGGAAATAAACGACTTGCGGCTCGCATTCAACATGTTCCACGTTTAGGATGCAAGGCTCAGGCTTGAAGAGGACAGAGTTCGATCGAGCCGCTGGCGAGGTAGCTTGAAACCCCCTTGCTCCTCAGCCCCACACTCGCTAACACTAGAAACCTCATTGCTGGGACTCGTCCCGAATGGTCCTAGAATGGGAGATTCTGAATGCTGATAGGCAAAAGTTGCGCCTGACGGTGTCTAGCACGGACCACCAACAGCCTTCTTGACCGCTGGCCACTGCCTAGCACAACGAGGGATCAGGGATTCAAGGCGGTTCGCAAATTCAGGTGGACGCGGCTTTGTCGAATGCACTCTTTGGCAGTTTTCGTTTTGGAAGGCGGGTCGTGATGTTGGACCTCATTCTCTTGAACGGGGCCTCTGACAACTAGATTTCTAGGGGTGCACAACGACACGCCGAATGCCGCACTAAGTCATGTGTGAAGACTCCACGGCTTGCTTGGGGACCTTAGAACACACCTTTGGGGTTTTCGTACGTCGCGCGTTTTATCTCAGTCTTTCCAAATGTCGCGGGCCCATATGTGGTAGGCAGGCTGTCAAATAATTGGCGCCCGTCTCTGGACACATACTCTTGACGTGACCGACGTAGGACATAGGCACTGCCCAGAATTTGGCAGATCATAACAAAAAACCTCTCTCCATCAACGTGTTCCTTCGAAGCTACATTTCTGCTATTCTGCGAACGACTGCTCATAGCAGTTGTACGAGGGCTCCTCAGGAAACAGAGGCGCCCGGCTGCGAGCATGATGCAGCTATTATGCTACCGTTGATACTAAAATCCTGCATCACCCGAACTACTGTAATTACACCTCGGGAATGATGGCAATCTTGTATGTCTTGGTCATGTAGGATTTGACTATCAACCGTGGGACGCTCAAACAAATCCATCATTCAAAAAAACTTTCTACGGACAAAGGAGGAATCATGGCATCCGAGAAGCGGTGAAGGAAATGCTGTCCGCCTGCAAGCCTGCATGCGCACGTGAAGCTGGAGCAGCCGACCAAGAAGGGGTCTGTGGGGTTGAGGGAGCTATAGGATGTTGAGGGTCTGGGGTTTGGATGGTCTTGTTTGACGGCGACTTGAGAGACCGAGGTTTGGGGATTCTAGGAATTCTGAAATTAGGAACGGCTTGAGATGTGGAAGTTATAGCTCTAATCAGAAGCATGATCTTAGAGTTGGCTACTCGGGTCCTGGAATCTGACTATGACACCCTCCCCGGAACCTGAGGTCATGGCTTTAGATCCTGCTCAAGGTGCAGGTTCAATGCCTATTAGCGCTAAAACTGCTAATTTTGTGCACATTTGGTGTCAAGGGGTTGGGGTGTTAAACAACCATTACGGGGAGGCGTTTGCATTTTTGCACGTGGGCTTCCAGCCTTTGCTGCCGCCCTTTCACCCCGGCTTTATTCGGGGGAACTTCCTGGGTCTTAAAGTCCTGGCTTTCGCGCAAAGCTGTAGAATCCCTGCAGCAACAACCTAGGTCAATGTGGGGCCAGCAAGCAGGCTTGGACGGCTGTTAATTCCTGCTCCTTCCTCAACGTTGTTGCAGTAGATCTTTCAGAGAACCAGCATTTTTGACAACCTTTCAGGAATGAGGACCCCCTCTATGCGGTCTGCAGCCTCAACCCCTACTAGTTTTCATCCCTGGAGCAAGGAACACCCTAAGGTCCCTCGTATATACATAGTGCATACTTCAAGCCCAAATAGGTTGTGATGTGCTCTGGGGCCCAAGTGTGCCCTAGCTGAGTACTTGGACTTTCATGAACGAAAAACAGAACCAGCCTTGGGCCAAGCCTTTGTGGAGGAGAGCCCCGCTACGCTGCCATGCGGATCCTGCGCTTGATCTTCTGGGGACCTGGGCCATGCACAGTGCGACGCGCAGTGCTAGGGATGCATATGGAGACCCAGTGAAAGCTGATGTGGCTCTGAATCGGGACCTGGGCCTTACCTACTCTTGCCGGTTTTATTCGCTAAGTCCTGGCTCTGACAGTTGCAGTGTTGAGGTGGACCTGTGCAAAACCCCAAGACGTTGGAGTCCTGATCTATACTGTCTGGAGTCTACCCAGGAGTTGCTGTACGTAGACGGGGGCATACCTCAGCATTTGCAATGTCTATAGGCCTCAAGCTGCTAGAACCCAAGCACCAGGAAAAGCCCCAGACCCTTCAACCAAAACGTCTAGAAAAATCCCGACCCCACAAATGAGCTCCCGACAGCAAAAAGAGCTGAGTTGTATGAGATCTGGCCAATTTGGATAGCGAAGATGATTGGATCCTTGCTCGGGAGCCAGGGGATTCGGTCCAGTGCGAACGCCCCGTGTAATCATGCTTAATTCCCTGCAATAATCATTAGCTGGATTTTGCAGTTGATCGCTTGAAGCCCAGTTTTTGAGGCTACACCACATATTTGGAATATGGGTCGCTATTGGTCCCATGCACCAGTACACATGAAGATTTAAAATGATTTAGAGCTGCGAGGCTCAGTGTCAGGATGGCGGATGTCGGCAATGCGTCCTCCATACTAGCTGGCCTGAACGCCCGGACGCAAACCTAACGCCAAAGCCTAAATATTGACCGGTACAAAATTGAGACCCGCGGGATATTTTGGGGTTCTGGGTAAGAGGATTACATGGCATCTCTTACGGCCGATATAGGCAGGAGCTTGAACTTTCTAATGACAGGCTTCCTCGTTGCATGGCCCTTCAACGAAATAACCCCCCCTTTGTCCAGGAACCAGGCATCAGGCCCAGTACTTTGGCAAGTCTTTCGAATGGGGCACCATGCAGGGATGATATCACATGAGGAAAGGGAGCATTGATGGCGCATAGGGCATGAGGACCCAAAGCAGAGGCATCGTCGTAGCCCCTCATCCTCAGAACCAAACTCTTCTTGGCTGGCAGTGCGGAAGACAAGTTTCGCAAGAACACACACATTGTGCACTATGCTCAATTTGAGTGGGGCCCGTTCTCTGACCTTAGGTTGGCGTGTAGCAATGTATCAGGATGAAGGTATTCTGGCAGTAATCTATGGCACTAGTAACCCAAGCCGCGCGGCTCGAAAAAGCTGAAAAGCACGCCGCCATTGCGACGAGCTCCTTTCTGTGCTGAACTCAGGTCTGCAGATCATTCTTACTGCAATGGGTCAAAGATTTAGCGCCCTGCCTCCTGTACCCCTCTAATCACCATATACTGATGAGATCTCGAAGAACCCCAAAAGGGACGGTGTCATTAGCACGTTTCTTTGCAGGCGTTGCATGACCTGTTGCAAGTTATCTGCAAAGTACACAGAAGCCAACTATATGATCCCGTGGCACACAGGTCCGAACTACAACATGAAGCCGCAAAAAGTAGAGGTGCCTACAAACTTGAAATGGAGCGTTGACACACGTTCGCGGCACATGCTGCATCCTAATCATAGATGACTAACGCAAAAAATGCGAAGGACTGCAAAAACATGTTGCGAATTCTATAGCTCTTGTATGCTTACCCACCTCTGTGCCCTGCAACTGCAGCCACAAAGACAAGCATGAAGTGGAAAACGATACTTGCGTTACCGTTCTCATTTCGCCTTCACATACTGAGTAGGATATCAAGCCGTTTCAGTCCTGCAGCCTGCGAATGCCGTCGTATAGCTTAGCGCGTCTGGAAGAGTAGTCCGGACAGAAAAGTCCTCCGTGCGCAGAACTATCAAAGCATGCACAAGGCAGATCCCGAAAAAAATGCATGTATTTGAGCAGGCATTTAGAAACTCTGAATAAGAAGCGCCCCTGTCCACCAAACCTTGACTGCTCATCTCAAAGCTCTGCATTACTCTGCGCACTCGATGAGTTCCCTGCTAGTTTACTTCTGCAGACGGATTTTTCATTGCCCTGGTTTTGGCAGCCCTTCAAATGACATTACTCACATGAAGATGCCTACACGCCTGGCATTGAGGTGCTATGACATGAGGTCGTGTATGCCACCTTTGGGTCCCTTCTCAAGGGTCATGTGCGTTGGGGTTAAGCGCTGAACATGTGTTCCTATATGAAGATATCCCACATCAGCTCCGAGCAGGCCCCCCTGACTCGTGACTGACTGGTGCCCAAGGGGAGTGGGGCAGTGAAGAGAGGTGCGCTTCAAGCAGCATTTAAATGCATTCTATAGGGATCCGTTCCTCCACTCCAGCTCAGGCACCAGGCAGATGATGAGACACCCAATACCCCAACGTGCCGCAAGACCTTGAGGAGGCGGAAAACTTCTCGCCATCGATTACAGAGGGCCTGCGCCTTCATGAAGGAGTTGTACCTCAGCTACACACACTTGCAGCTGCGTCCACTGTGGCCGACACGCATGCGTGCCCTACGCCCCATCTGACGCGGTCCAATCCCAAACGGCTGCAGTCCGAGCCGGCGCAACCCCACGCCAGCCGAGATGACCATTCTAAAGTGCAATGCTAGATCGACGCGACTGCGTTTTCTTTCTCCTTCTCGTCTAACTGCGATGTCTTATAGCCAAAGCCACCGAGCAAGGGCCACGGCCACGGTGCTGAACATGCATCCCTCAGGAAGAAGCATCCGCATGTGCTAGTTTCTCAAAGTTTGGGTGCCTCTCAATATGCACCGAAAAACAAGGATGCCTCTTGTGGGGAAACCTAGAATGGAACGATTATTCTTGACAATCATGTTGTCATTCATTCCTCGAGCTCCATGTCCTCAACTACGCCTGGCAATTCCTTCTTTACAGGCACCTGGCATTTTTCTGCAAGCAACCGAACCCCATCGCAAAAGTATTGGCCCTCACAGCTGCAACCTGCTACCCTTGTTTGATTCCTGGTTGGGAATAGTAACCAGGATGATACCTTCACATCTATTGTTCTTCCTTCTGCGGCTTTGAATATAATAGGATCCCAAAACAATGACTAGTTCCCTGGAATTGGAAACCTACAACACTGTGTACTCTCTGGTGAGCCTTCATGTTCGCGAGGCTTGTGGCATCTAAGGGTGGCTAAGGCAGAACCCCTATTTAGAAACTGCTGTCGTGACGGGCTACGTTGCCAGACTTGGCCGCACGAGTGCTTGCCGGAAGGACGTCAAAAGGATTGAAGGGAACCTTGGCACTCTCCACAAATGATGCCAGGGTTCGCCTTCTACGCTGGAGTGCGTTTTTGGGGTAGTTGCCTTGAGAAACTCCGCCATACTGCAGTTTGGAAGAGCGCTGGGCCATTCTTGGGTGGGAAATTCTATAAAAAGGCTTTCATCACTGTGTGCCTTGGTCTATTTCAAATTTCCGTAATGAGTAGGTGTGTAGGGCGCGTGGATTGAAAGACTAGCTAGCTGACAGCCAACATTTCCTCTACAAATAACATCATCTTGTATTTGGCTACCCCATGGTGAACATGTGAATACAGCCGTGTAGGAACTGTTTATTCGAGAAGCATGGAAAACGGCGGTTGTACAACAACATTGCAGATTTTGCTAATTTTTCGGGGCTGCGTATGCCATGAACAGGGCAGAAACCTAAAAGTCATGAACCCCAGGCTGCAAAATAGCTTATATCACTCCGCACAGATTCTGTACTAGCCAGGTGTCAGCCATCTGTTCCCTTGGCTTGCGGCACCGATCCTCGTGGAGGCATTAGGCTTTGGGAGTTTCTCTACGTGCCCTGATAGAGTTCTTCCCTCGTGATCCCCCATGTAGCTGTGCAGGGCAAGCCTCAGGCGGAGCGTATAGGGCGCATTTGGGGTAATGGCATGCCTTGCAACATAACAGTGGATTCCTTGGCAACAGCTTCCAATCAAAGTGCACAAACAGGAGCTTCTGAGACTACAGTTGAGCTGTAGCCCAGCGCCGGACCGAAGCAGCAAGGAGGCCTTCATACACAAATAGCTACATGTGGAAGGGAGCGCAATGCAATGGAGCTAGCGCAGCCAGGCAGCGCTATGTTGCAGAGCACCGGGTCGACGCGTACAGTCCTACGTGTCACAGCACCCCAGCGAAGACCAACAAAGGGTTTAGGGTTTACCTGTGGCCCCAAGTCCAGAGATCTGCTATAGGGAGAGCAGGTTATACTCATAGGTCCCCTAAATTACTAAGGCGTAGTTACTAAGGTTCGGCTCTCCCTGGGAAAGGCAGAAAGTCTGCGAGGCCACACAAGTATACAAAGTGCAATGGCGTTACAATCGTTATAGCGCACCCTGAGAACATCATCTTCAAGTGCTGTTGAGAAACTCTGTGAGATGGGAAATACCTTGAGTAACAGTTGTGCACTCCGCTAGCTTCATTTCAAGCATACTCCCGGACACTTCTTAACGTTGCAGCCGCCCTCATACCTAGACCTGATTATTCAAAGACCCCCTGTTGGTACACAGCTCTTATCCTAGTACTAGTTGGACCGCATGGTCAAAAACATAGGATTTTTCAACCGAGAGAGATCTTACCAGTATGTCTTACATGTATCGTTGTCCTTTTTCACATGTACCTGCAGAAGCTCGTCACCATGAAATCCTCTGGAAAGCCTCAAACCATCTTGACTCACTAGATCTGATATCTGATAATCCAAAACAGAGGGAAGAAATACCAAGCGGAACAGCCGTCAGCTGGACAACAAATCTGGGGCGACCCTAAACGACCATAAGAAACTGAATGTATGGACCATCCCAATCAGCTGAGATGCTGTGCATGGCACGCCTTCGCTCCAGCTTGAGTTTGGGCAGCTGGCTGGGGATGATAAATTGTAGGGTGTGTTCAGGCAACACTTAAGGTCCAAGGGGAAGAGGTGGAAGGAAGCCTGGTCCAGGGTTGCAAAACTTCAAGTTGACAGAGCTCTATACGTGCGGCCTTCCAATCCTGTATCTCCGGAGTGAAGCGTCCTGCCAAACCCAGAATCTGGAACTCAAAAAACGCCCTAAACATCATCTCTGTATTCATATTCTGTTACTTTGCCATGTGACTCTCCCAAAATTACTTGCCCATACCAGCTCTAAACCTTCTAAACCTTGCATCTGCTATCTGGAAAGCCCGAAACAAGTCCAAACATGGCGCAATGGAACATCATCTTCCCAACTGGGCAGCAGAGAAAACTCAGCCACTCTCAAGACCACTCTTTAGAAACCCTGAAGCCTAATCCTCCTATGCAACATCCCAACACCATTGCACAAACCTGAAGAATTCTGAGCATCCTCCCTTCATAGCACTGTCACTTGTACAATTGGATTTGAGCATGCCTCAAACCCCCCTGCACCTGCAAACGCCTGAAACCCAAACTCCTACCCCCTAAAACCTTCTGCAAATTCTGAGCCCCCGATCCTCGAGGCAACAAGCAAATTCCTCTGCTTTCACAGAAAATTACCATCTGAGCACAAGGTACGGTAGTCAGTGAGATGGCCTTTCGCCACTGACCAGCCTTTCAGCACACGGCCACGAATCAGTGTCACGGTTTTTTTGGGGTGTACAAGTACGTACCTGCGTCATGGGGAGGTCTTTCTGTGCACCAATATCATTGGTAAGTTACCAATTCGAACCGTAAACCCATCAACGTCAAGCCCTTCCACCCCAGATTTCCGGGTTCCCATGCATGAAACCCGAAAACTATTAGCACTCCCGCTTCTTTCGGAGCTGCAGAACATGCGGTGCCACAATTCGAAGGGGCCTTCTGGAATGATGTATACGTGAGATATGCAGATATGCTGAAGATGTCTACTGTCGGTACAGCTGGGACATTTGGCTTGGACCGCTGCCGGCTGGCACATGCCCCGTGCCAGGGACATACTTCAGGGGAACTACTTATTGTAGAGACACCCTCCAGGAATATGTGACGTAGTTAAACCTTGGCCTTACTGTAGAGGCTGTAATCCCCAAGGCCAACACTTGAATCCTGCCTCTGTCTGTGCCCAACCGACCATTTCCGAAAAAAAAATGCGTCTCCCAATCCTTACTATGGGCACCTGCCCAAAAAAGCACATCGCTTAACCAAGGCGTTTGGAAAACAAGAAAACTGAAATTTTCGAGGCCTTGCTGGCCACACTTGCACTCCGGGCCACTTCCAGCGCTTCCGGACCTCCCCAAATCTTTAGTCTAACTAGGGTTCATGCAAGTCCAAGACGCGAAGGAAATGCGATGTACGTACTGCACCTTTAGACTGTAAGCCCTCAGTGGTATGCATGCGAATTTGATGTTTTGTACTTCCTTTCTGTTCCTGTCAATGGATGGAGGAAAATGTGTTTGGGCCTCATTCTATGTTATTCCCAGTGGGTGGGAGATCACCTAGGATCTTTAGAATTGTAGGCGGAGGTTCCTTGTGAAATCACATGGTTTTGGGTTTAGGGTGTATAGGCCTTGGGGCTTAGGGTGCACGGGTGCGTGAAACAAGGGTAAGGGCAAGGATAGTGCAAGACACCAAATTGGTTGCTTACTGCCCCCAAGGAAATGCACAATGCCAGGGCTATGGACAAGAAGATTAAGTGTGTTTGTGCAAACTACCAACCCGGGTGCAAACTGAAACTCTCAACCCTGGGCCGCGAGCCCTGTAGTTTCCCTAGGCAGGAATCCAACATCTGAAGGCCCTACGAACAGCACCCTGCTCTTTCGTATAATACATTTTAAATATGCCTGGATGCTTCCGCCCAAACTTGGGGCTCTCTTCTGTACCAGGCCCAGCAAATTCTTCGTGTAAGGATTCTGAGGCCATCCCCCCCTGTCCCCAATTCTGGTCCTGAAGCAGGCTACTGTGGGTGGTCCATTTAGCGATTAATGGCAGAGAACACCTAGGCCTATGACCCTTATGTAGAAACCTGTTCTGATTGCTTTGTCTCCTACCGTCTGATCTGAGTCCTCGGCATGGCCGGCCCATTTCCGTTCGACAGGTGGTAACCTGGAAATGGCATCTAAGATCTACCAAGTAGATCGATGCTCCACTTTCGTTGGGTGGCATGCGCGTCGACTTTGTTCTGCACAAGCTGGTGTCCTACTGTGGATGCCGACAATCCCGCGTGACCTCAATACACTATGGAGTTCAATAATACTCCGTAGTAAAAGGTACTCAAGGTCGCACATTCTTTTGAATATCAACCGCCATGTTGGTAGTGATTCTTCTGAAACTGGTGTGGAATAGAGGGATCTTTTGTCCAAAGGGAATAAATGGGAAGTGTACGGAATAGAGCGAATTCTTGTCCCGTACGGAATGAAAACAAGGCAGAAATGGAACACTGGCATGCTCTGACCTGGAAACCCCAGAGATAAAACAACAAGCCCGCCAGGCCATAGGGGCCCTACCTTCTGAATTCCTCCAGGACACCCAAAAACTTGTCTCCAACTTAATTGGAGGAGCCTTTTTTTTGGAATCGTCTAGTTGCTGGGGAAGGTTATAATCAGAGCCCCACGTTAGCCTGCTTTCCCTGACCAACTGAAAGCAATGGATGGCTGCAGCTTCGTAAGCGCGGTGCCTAGTCCTAGGCACTCCCATGCTTACTGGTGCATGAGGGAGATGCAGAAGTGGGTCCCGATAGCCGATAACATAGCCCTCTAGAATGATACCTGCGTTCACTACCCCCTTTTCACTCGGTAACCCTGAGCACAATCTAGTCTTGAGCCTTCTCCCCCAAACCCGAGTGATCTTTGCACAGGGCCCCCATTACCCCAGAAAACACATTCCCCTCAGCGAATTAGGCATCGCAGCCTGGAGGCGAAGCCTTAGCCTAAAGGCAACTGTTGAGGGATGCTCTGGGTAATTGCTGTAAGCATGTGTAGCATTTATGTCCGAACTATGCCCAAGGGATTAATGTAAAGGTTTTCACAAAGCCCAACGCTACATAGAAGCCAGGTAAGATCCTGACAGATTCAGGGCTCCATGTCCATAGCCGGAACCAGGACAGGGAACAACCTCGAAACAAAGTCTGGGAGTTGCTGTAAAGGGACGCACCGCGGGGGCCGTTACGGAGAATAGCAGTTTGCAGGAACAGGGGTCCTAAAGTCTAGCCCAATGAATGCACTAATTTTACAACCCTCCCTATCGGCAACTCCAGAAGAAACAATCCTTTGTGGCAACCCACATATTATGCGGATCATGAGGAGTTTTCGGGGAACCCACCTCAAAAACCCTGGACATGGTTTGTGAAGCGCTGTTATCTGAACCTCTACACCGAAAACTATATGAGCTGAGTCCATGTGAAAAGGATTGAGCTGATACAGCTACTTAGGAGGAGTGACTCAGCCTGCTTTTGGAAGGGACATTCGATGTAGAAGTCTGGAGGCAATCAAAGTTTGTTGCCTATGGGGATGAATTTCAGCCCAGCGCTTTAAGGACTTGGGAGCTTTGGTGAGAAAATGGTCGCGGTGTGCTTTGCTTTGGAGGCCCGAATCTGTCGAAACAGAAAGCCCGTGATTGCACTAGGTCATATGCATGGAAGATTCTAAAAGACTGGTCTCCCTCATAAAGTACTTGCCATCACAAGGACCTACCAAAGTTGGACCCCATTTTCGCGAGGCCACCCCGCCCCCCGCACATGTTGCAATCCTGCAATGACTCTCTCTGAGCAGAGCTTCCTCAAGTTCCCTCAGGGTCCTGTAAACACTGAGGCCTTCCAACGAAGCAACTCCTTGCTGGTGATTAAGCTGGATTGGAGCCGCGGATCTCCAATATGCTCGTCATATAATCCCTTACAGCATCTTACGGCAATACCTATATTCACTCCGCCGCCCCCCCAAAGCACCAGTAAAACTCTCAAACAAGTACTCCCCCATCAAATAACTCCAGACCCTGGATTCAATCCCGACACGCCAACCCTTGCTGTACGGACTGCAAATATGCATGTACACAAGAAAAGCTAGCCTTTTACGCTTCCCCTTCTCGTGCAAGCACTGCTAGCAGTGCAACTGCTATTGGCTATTGATGGACTGGACTTTGCAGTGCCCATTGTTGATTGAATACTGCCTTGAGTATCTACTTGAAGTCGCGCAGCATCTGGTCCAACGCTACTTCTCTGACAGGATGTATGCAAACAGGAGGCCTGCCGCAGCAGGCCCAGAGGTCTGTCCTGCCATTACGAAGGATGCTTTCTGACTTGTGAGTCCCTTCTGAGGAGGAACTCACGAGGGCTTCAGGATCCAGCATTTTCTGGGTTTCTGGGTCTTGGAAACCTCAGGGTTGTCTTCAGAGCTTAGAGTTGCTGCAACACCTAAATACTCTGAATCCTCGGCGTCTTGGGTGCTTGGTCTTGGCTTCCACCCTGCCTCACCGCGCACCATCGTACGGCGCTGCTAGCTCAGACCTGAGCTTCGGACTATTCGCACATAGTGCAGGGCTTGGCGTTAGGGCATGGGATTCTTGGGAGATCCCGTGGTCCCTATTTAAAAGGATTCCAGGATATCTTGTTGCGATCTCAGGGGCCCATGGGGATAATTTTTTGCAATGTTTTCAGAACACAGGTCAGGAAGCGTAAGCATGCAATGTCCAACCTGCTCAACATGAAACCCCACCATCACGTTCAAATGCTTGGAGTTAAGCTGCTTCTAGCCCAACAGAAAAAACAGCGTCTGCGGGCAGAAGCTGCCTTCAAACGAAAGTTTCTGCCAACACCCGCCAGGAAAAGCAAGAAAATGGTCTACCAATAGTAGCAGGAGTAGACCGACCTGTGGATCGGCATGACGCCTCTGAAGCTCATAAATTGTGACTGCAGTCCTTTGCTATGTGACTCCAGGCTCCCACTTATTTTAGCACGGCTTTGATGTTGACATGATCGATCGGCTTTTGGGCCTGAGGAGGCAGTTCAGCAAAGCAGAGACTTCATCGGTTTCAGATTTTACTACCTCTCCTTCTGGGTGTCCTTAACCAACTTCTCACCGCTTGATGATCTGAAGGCTCCCACGCTCTGACCTCAAGCTTAGGTGGGAGAATTTCATTGTTCCAAGTGCATTCCAGTCTTATGTGTTGCCAAATTTGTACAAACCAAACAAAAACCTGTGCGGGAGAAAGATGTTAGGTTTGTAGAAATGGCGAGCGTCCTTGGCAATAAGGTTACTGCCCGCTGAGGGCATTTCCGCAAGAAATTGCATGATGAGAGTCCATTCTGTTCCGGCAAAATGCATGATAAGAGTCCATTCTGTTTCGGCAACTGCGGGACTGGCGAACAATCCTTCACAAATCCATGGTGCAAAAACAAATCGTAAACAACGGCATCCAGGTATGGATTCCACCGATGCTTAGGGCCATGCTCGTGGAAACTCCTATGACATCGCCGGATCCATGCAGGGCACGCTATGGTGCTAAGAACAAGTTCGCCAACCAGAAACTTGAGAATGGCAGCGCGCAAATGTCGCATGCAGCTGTGCAAGCGCCACCTAGGGTTTGGGGTTTGGGTGGTCGGGCATGGTCCGATGTGGTGTCGAAAGCAGAAAGGAAAGGCTTAGCGTCAATTTCCCCCCGAAACTGTTCCCGCGAAATGATCGCAGATTAACCCGTACAGTCGACCAGGGCTCTTTAAACAGATCCCTCGTTGATTCTCAGCGCTAAGTCACGAAGATGTCATGCCACAGATACTTGGGGTTGCTACCAGGAACGTTCTACACAGTTGGGTGCATATTTAGACAGATGTTGATGCCTCGAGATTGACAGGACCACAGCACGCACCGTTTCTTTGTCAGCAACCGCGACTGAGACTCCAAGAATGATCCCGACACAAATCCACAGGGCGATACAGCACGCAAATCTACTTGAACGCAATCATTGTGTTTTGGGGCGAGGCTCTGGCCTTGCCAGGATCAATTGTTTTGCGGGCCTTGGAAACCTCCATGTGGCATGCATGAATCGGAGGACTCCAATATAGACCTCAACATATTCTAACACTTGTCATAGGGATTGCCAAAAAGCGGCCCTAGCTCCCGATGCAAGCCCGGGAGTGTGCCAAAGCAGGGGTATCCCCCCTATGCCTGGTCCCTCGCGGATACGTATGCCTAGTTTCAAGGACCAGCCATTTCCCCACGAAGCTTCAACATGTAGCAGCCTTTAAAATCACCAACTTATTCCCTACCAATCCTCGTATACTTCAACAAGCTGTGTACCTTAGGGCCAAGTTCCAGTTGTTTAGGCACTATGAACGACAAACCCAATCTAAGTTGTTTGTGCTTCCAAAAACCAGGAGACCCATTTGGAGGTTCCTATACTGATAGATTGGGGTCTAGATTGCGGCCGGCATTTTCTGGTAACCTCTACAGTACCTTTCAGCCTGTATTTGCGGTTTAGGTTCCATAGACTTTAGAGTCTGTTGGGTTTGGAGTTCAAGGTCTGTAGGGTTCAGGGTTTACAGGGGTTGGGGTTTGGCGTTTAGGGTCCGTAGGGAATAGGAGCGCTCCATGCACTCAGATTCAACACGCAAAGCAATCTTCGAGAGACAACCTGATGGAATCACCTAAGCTGCCGATTGGCCCAAACGAACGCCAGCTTTTTCTCACACGCATGTTGGATCCGTGACGCTTGTATTAGCATTGCTAGCAAAATATGAAATGTGCATGTTCACGAGCATGTGCACATGTCGACTGATTAGTAGCAAGCCGCTGCTGGTTGAAGACGTCTGTGAAAGGACCCGATTTCTCTCCAGGACTGACTTCACCGTAATCATCTTTCACAGGGCTGAGAAGCCCTTCTATCGGAGCTTGAGGGGGTGGGCACAGGCTCAGACTTGGCGCCCTTTGCTTTCAGGGCACGGTACTTCAGCACAGGAGTCAACCCTACAGCTTCCTGAGCCTCTCAAAGAACCCCTGAACTCCCGAACACGACTGAACTGACTTAACTGACTTAACACCTGCAGCACCAAAACCCTCGGACCTGAGCCCAACCCCCATAGGGGCGCGGCTTCTCGAGAACAACGGAAGCGCAAGCTTCACCAAAGGGAACACAAGGCTCACGAGGCCTACTGTGTTATAGGCAAATCTGCGACTACCAAGGATTCATCGGGTTCTCAGCAAAGCCTGCGCCGGGACGCTATGTACAGCTCTGCTTTGCACAGTGCCAAGCCGTGCCTGCACCTAGTGGAAGCTAACTACATTCAAGCATTGGCTTCGGGAGGAGTTTCCGAAAATCAAGGCATAGCCAACCGGTGGGGAATCTCACGTAATGAACGTTACGAAGGCAGAGTATTCCTTCCTGAAACGCCTTTTTTGATCGCCAGCGTTCATATGTTTGAAAAAGATGGTTCTTCAAATCAAGGATCTATGCACTTTGAATCGTCACTTCCTACATCATGACTCCCCGTGCCCTGCATAGAATCCCTTAGCCCCCGAGCCTCAACCCTTAAAGCGCTATGCCTTGACCCAATCATCCTCCGGATCCTCCATATGCTCCAAAACACCTGAGCGGGTTCCTTCTTGAGATATCTACTGAACGGCGATAATTTTGCATATCCCCTCTTGGGTTGTAGTGTTGTCTAAAACCCCCTGCGGTGACGTGGTGCGCAACTGAGGCGTTGAGGAGGCTTGGGTTCAAGCCTGACAGCGGGACAGTGGGGAGTTTCAGTTGATGGCTTAGTTTGACGCAGCGACAGCTTCTCAGTAAGCCTTGCACGGATAATTACTGGCTTGGGGTGGGTGGGTTCTGTGAGGGGGGGGCTCTGCGTGGCCAAAAAGCCATGCATCTTGCAATGAAGCTTCCGGATGTGGCTGCGTGACCCTCGGACACCTGACCTCTAGGTCAACTCCGTGCTTTGCATCTGAGGAGCCGGATGGTTGCCATCCGCCAGACACCTGATAAGAACATGTGTTACGGATTTGGGAGGTTGAGGTTAACGCATGTTAAGGGGAACTATAACTATGCACGTAAGAAGAAAATTCAGCAAGGCAAGGAACCCCAACAATTTTTTGGTAGCTCTCTGCGCTGCCAAGGCCTAAACCTCTCAGGGTTTGGGCAGTTTACTGCGGTGAAGCATGAATCAATGAAGGATGTGGGGAAGTGCATGCTCGCAAAGGGCGCATATTGGCAACGGCTGCCCAACACAAGTGAGACCTGACAAGTCGGACCACGAGGGTTCAAGGATGTAACATGAAAGGATAACATGTCTGGCATGCTTTAGTACAACTCCCCAAGAGGAGATTGTTGGTGCAGGATATTCCCACTGGAAAAATTTCATACCATGGCATGGCATGAGTGCATTCCTCAAAGTTGAAGTCCCCATGTACCCTCACAAGTGCTACAAACTTACTGCAACGGCACCAAAACTGAACCCAGCTCATTTACAAAGAGCCAGACCATTCTTGGATCACGACTCCTGTACCCTAGGAATTGTAGCGCTACAGGGTCCTATATAGGCGGTGCAAAATTTTCTCCACCCACAGTATCACCGCTACAGCACCATCAAGCCTGCAACTGCGGCCGCCCGGAAACCTGCTGGTCAACAGCGCCGAGCGCTGTTGGGCAAAAAAGTAGATACTGGCCGAAAACGTGTAAAACTTGCTTGGGACAAACTTGGGGTGAACCACGGCAACAATCATGCCAGGAATACTAGCTGCCACATGAATGGAGCAACCATGCAGGATATAGGTATGCTGCTTGCGGCTTGTATCGCTCCAGTTCTTTGGGCTCAGCTTCCTGAACCCTACACGGTGGCTGCCTGGTGGTTACATAAACCACGGTTTGGGGTGAGGCCATCATAGCTGTCTTAACGGTAGTGGAGTGGAGGTCTGTGTCTACAGTAGGCGTTGCATCGATTTGCTGTCCAGGGGTTCCAGCTCTCAAAACTATTCAATGTAACCTGCGCCTCTTTGCGAGAAGGGTCTATCGCTGTGACTCCATCCTTTTGTTGGAGGCATGCTTGGAAAGTGTAGTCATTTGTCAGAGAGCTGACTTGCAAAGGTTGTTCCGACCTCAACATGGCGCCAATCACATGGGAGGATGAGGGTATGCAAGTCCTTGCAAGGACGCACGAGACATTTCACGAAAGCCGAGCACTGAGGACGTGTAGACTCCTGAGCTGCGCCTTTACCCCGAGCTCTTCTCACCATGACCCCTGACCCCAAAAACTTGCATTAATAACCCTAAAGGTTGTAGGACATGTAACTCCAGCGACTCTCTTAAGGGGCTCTTCAGATAGGCTCTTTGAATTCTCCTTATGTGAGACCCGGCCTGTGAAGAAGCTTCATCCACGGTTGCTCCTAAAGCCCCACCAAAGAGGTGCCTCGGGCTAACGACGCTTGGGTTCCGGGTTGGGGTTGCGGTTCCGGAGAGTGTTTGAGATAAGGCGTGGTTCACATGTCAAACAGTGTTATCTACCTGACGTTTGTAAAGTAGCTTCCGGTTTTAAAGTGTATATATATATATGTAGGCCTGCTTAAGTATTCAGAGCTTGCGATTCATGTCTAGTATGTCCGGGGGAGCGAAGTAAATTTTTCCACAAAGCAAGAGTCTCAGTTACAGCAGCAACTTGTGATCACCTACTTGAACAGCAATGACTCCGCGGCACCACCCTGCTACAATTCCCAAATCGAAGCCTCAAATCTTGCATGCCTCCTAGGGTCCAAGTACCCACCACATGATGGGGCTTCAGGTCCCAAATGCCGCTAGCTCATTTGCAGCTAACAGCTGGGGCCTCAATGTACTCATCCTCAAAACATAGCCTAGCATTACAAAGTCTCCGATTGCTCTCAGCCCCAGGTCGCTCCAGACGAGGAACCATAATCCTTCAGCGGTCTCACACCCCAACTACCTCGAGATTCGAGCCCCCAGACCCGAGTGAGCTCGGAAGGGATCATAGCCGAGGGCCTTAGGGCCTAGCTGTTGCCAATTCTTGCCAAGCCGGACTCCCATGTTCCTGATGGCCCCATTCCTATTACAATCGCACTTGTCGCTCTTATAGCCATAATCAGTCTTGTTACAGCTACTATCATCATTACACTATCACCTGATGTCGGCACTTTTTTGGCTTCAACGCAGATTAACTTTTCACATCTTTGCTAGCAATGGCGCTCAAAACAATTGAATCCCTAGACCCCAAGCTCTCCTGCAGCACGGACATCCAAACACAAAAGCTGAACAACTGCATCCTGCGAGAAAGGGGGCCTCTTGGCTTGCACTGGTTTAGAGCTATGGAAGCAAATCCATTAAGCGGTCCCTCTCGTCAAGGCAGAAGCACGTGATTTCAAGTTGGACTTAATCCTTATTCAAGAAATGCACTGTAAGCCTGGCAAACATGAGACTTTGCTTGGCGTCGTGCCGTAGATCGACACCCTCTGCAGTGTGGCTGTGATAAAGAACCTTACATGCAGGTGTCTGGGAAGGTAAGGTCCCTATTTCAGCAAGCCAGGTCATCAAAAATCAAAATTCCACAGCTATGGTGGCACTTGAGGCGATATGGCAGGGCTCCTGAGAGAAACAGCAGATCACTCAAAAGAGGTCATCTGCCGGTTTGCTTGACGCTTGAAGGCGCTCCCTCGGTTCAAAATCAACTTACGGGCAAGGCTTCATTAGTAAAAGGGCGAACATGACTGGAATAGGCTTGGAGCGTCACATCTTCCAGCTAAATCTGTAGATGTCAGCAGCTATTCATGCTCTGGGTAGTGAGTGGTTGTGCTGGGGAACTCGTGACGAGTTGGTATGTTATGTGAGTTACTCGTACCAAACCAACATCAACCATCAAGCCCTCAAATTTCTCGAGGCTGTGAGCATGAAGAACAACAGTAGAGGCGGGTTGAAACCCCTCGATGAAGCGGAAGCGTCTCTCATACTGTTTAACTACAATGCAGCTTTGCATGGAACTCTGTTCCTTGACGATCAGTTATGTGTCGGATAGATTCTACACGCAGATTATAGGAAGAGCACGGAAAACTCCTCGAAACACTCTGGGATTTATTCGAAGAATCGTTGGTGCCAAGGACTTATGAAAGGGCAGTGGCAAGGCAGCCCGTTCCACAGGACGGCGTGTTTGTAGGACATGTGGGGAACCCTTAATCCAAAGCCCTGGCCAAAAGTCCAGACAAGTTCTGCCTAGGAAGCCGTCTCGCTAGGATGTTCAGAGCGACTGATCTCCACCTCTTGCCGCCCTGTGCGCCGTGAGAAAGGAATCCTATGCAAAGGGTGGGGGGTTGGCCTTAAGGCCGAGATTTAATCAAGCTGTATGTGCACAAACAAAGGATGGACGCTTGGGAAGGCCTTTTTTGAAATAAGGTTCTGTCTACGATTACCAACCATCAGGTCTCCGAAGCCTGAAGACTTGCTATGAGGGTGCTGACCCAATGCACCTGAGCCCGAAAATGCTCTGCGCTTCTGATGCACAACGGGGTCTCGTATTGAGAGCGGCATCAAAATCCCAAGCCCAGAGTCTCATTACCCAACATCTTTTCAGGCTAAGCCCTCATGATTTACCAACTTCGAGAGAATTCAAAAGGCTGTAAAACATGAGGAGGCCTGGAAAGCTCGCAGCCCCGACGCCGCTCTCTCTCTCGCTCTATCACTTCCTGCTAGTCAAGCCCTACATCATCACGACATATAAAGGTCTCGGCAATTGGAGTTCTCAAGGCGGGTGCATTTTTGGACCCTAGGATTGTCCTTTTGTGAAGCTATACTGGCAGTTTCAACACCATGACTACCATTATCCCCATTCCTATGCCAGGGAGATCCTGAAGTTTCAAACTCTGAGACGAGCCCTAAACCCTCAGCCCTGAACACAAATACCAGGGCCTGGCACCATGGCTCCTGCCCGAAGGTTGGCGTTGAGCCTCGACTGCATGGCACGGTCGTCTTCTTGCTTCTTATGTCCAGTACACGGACCCCCAACTATTCTACAGAAAGGTCTATGTAGGCGTTATTTGTGGGTACTTGGGCTGTATGGAAAGCACTCGGGATCTCTTGGATAGCGTTCTTTAGTTTAGGCTTTGGGGCTGAGGGTCTAGGGATCAAAGGCCTGGGGCCCGGTAGGGCATACGGTGCTTGCCAGCGGTGTCTTAGCCTGCTTTGATGTGGAAAACGCGGCAAAAGAGGACTTTGCTGCAGTCCGGTGACAATGTGGCCAGTTCTTGGGGAGGTCGATATTTGTTGATCCCTTGAGAGAGCCTTGCGTTGTCTGATCAAGCGTTTATTTGGTCAGACAGGGCATTTCATATAAGAGGGAGGGAGCGCCAAAAACTTCCCACTACGTTGTCCTCATTGGCATCCTCACAACAAATGTCAAACACCGATAAAGATAAGGTACCTCACCAGAAGGTCACTTCTTGAGAATGAAGCCCTAGACTGTGAATCCCAGCCTCTAAATCCCAAACCCGAAGCCGCTCAATCTTCGAAGCCTGAACCCGAGTAAAGGCGCTGGTCCCGGTTGGCATCGGACGGGTAGGCAAAGACCCGCAGTTGGGGGCCTTGAGCAGTTTGGCTTAACCCATGACCCATGTTGAGTAATCTTTTGCCTAGGCTTTAGGAGCTTTGGGGTTTAGGGCGTAGGGAAGTCATATAAGGATGAGGATGGAGGTGACGGACTTTGCAGGATGGCGAGAAGAAGGGCTGCCCCTTTTGCCATCCACAACTACTATGATCCTCATTGCACGTGCAACCCTTTTAAGGGATGACTAGTTTTGTGAAACCCGCTTTTTCTGCTGTGTCGAGGCCTTGCCGCTTGGCGTTCAACATGCTAATGAGTTATAATGAGTTAGAGACCTAGAAGATGTTGTGCAGAGCTCCCTGTACCAACGGTCAGGCCCAGGCTGGAGACATGGGTGTTGCCAGGTCAAAATACAAGCGTGATGGCGTAGGTCAACGGTACTGAGAGGACAGTGTATGTGCATGGGTTGATGCCTTGTTCAATGTGCCTTCTAATGGGCCCAGCCGGTGTCAAACCAAAAACAGGATCGCTTTTGTTGGGCGGCTGCCTTCGGCTTTTTCACGGTGAATTTCCCATTCAGTCCTGGTAACTACAGCGCCTGGGGCTTCGCATTTCAAATTTAAGCGCTTTTGAATACACCATTCGAGGCAAGGAGCAGAGCCACAGCGGCACCTGTGTTGTGTTGTGCGTTGCCTCAGCTTAGAGACTCGATGTCCCTCTGGAGGGTCTCCAAAGGTGGGCGGTGACTGGTAAGCAGAATTACTACGAAGCACCACTGTTATCTAGTACGTAGTAGCTATAGAGGGGGGGATAGGGTTATATCCTAGCTGATAAGAAAACTGGCCAATGCACGATCGTTTGCGGGCCGGAGTTTTGAGGTAGAGTTTGCCTGCACCGCCAACCTCAACGCCTCTCCCGAAGGCTGGCTCTAACTGGTGATTGTTCAAAATGGGGGGTGGGCGGCCTATGTCGGGACTTGACAGACACTATGACAGAGACTCTGGGAATCTCGCTAGGGTTATGAAGAATCTTTCCTACAAGTGCCTTGAACCCGGATTGAACCCCCCCCGAAGCTGGGCCCAGTGTCAGTCTCCGCGTAGGCGAGCCATTTCGAGACACCCTCATCCGAACGGTTCGTCTGGGCTGGACTCAGATCCGACGTTTGCCTCTGCAAAGCAAACTCCTGGTGGTTGGTATAGGGAATGACAGAATGGATTCTTGTCGTAGTCCCTATATGACCCCCAATAATTTCATGATCACATTCCCTTCTTATCGCCAGGGATGCCGCTTCATGCAGGGGTCTGAAGGACCAGACCAGAGATTGGTCTCACGGACAGCATCCGCCTCAAGAGCCCAGGTTATTGGGATCCTTTCTTCTTTTCAGTGTACCTTAACTTGCACGCGTCAAGTTGACTATGCGATTTGAACATCAGGTGGAAGGCTGAAGACTTGATAACGGGATTTGGGGATAAGCGCCATCAAAGTCCAGAACGTTAGGGACATGGATGCTCATTGCTCGGAAATTTAGGCCCAGACAAGTTGTTTAAAGACAAAGGCGGTCCCAAGAACAAGACCCACCTGTTCGTGGCCTCGCCCTAGCCAGCGCAAAGCCCTCTAAAGGCCAACGGCGTGTCGGCCATTACATCTTTCCTGCAACAGATTCAAGAAGTGTAAAGTGCCCAAAAGATCCTATCGCTAACCTCCAATTATCCAACCGGATAGATTTATGATCTTCCGCAACTTCTCCTGAAATCTGATGGTTTCTGCTCAGATATATACGCTCGGCAAAGAAAAGTTTGTAGTCATGTTGGACAATGTTGGAGGTGGGAATTAGTACCTAATCTCTGAACAAACCCTAAACCTCGAATCTCCAAGACCTGACTCTCTGAAATCTACCTGGGCTCTGCCGTGTAGTTCCCTTTAAGTTTGGTATGAATCTCTGGTTAGGAACTCGCAATAGGACTCCACCTGCCTCACCAACCCCTCCCTGATGCCTGGGGCTGGCTCTTTGGCTGCCTCGGGCCTCCCTCGGCGACGCAGCGCCACGGGGCCCAGAAGCGCCTCCGAGGCATGTAAGGGTCGATTGAAGTGGAGGGTGGGGTTGGGGAAGTTAGGGCTTTGGCGAAAAACTTTGGGCATTGGCATTTTCAGGTTCAAGGTGGAAGGTTGTTGAGGCCTTGGTGTAAGACTTGCATGCCTCAACTGGATGAGCCGCTCTATTTATGGTGTCCTGATTCAATCAATCATGGCGGGAGAGAATGCCAACCAACAGCTCGGCTCCGATGGATTTCAGCATATTTTAATGTCTGTATGTACCTTGGTTTTGTCACGATAATACCTTGCAAAAGTTTTGAGGCGCCCAAAGCGATAGCTGTTGCAATCCTGCGCGATGGAAGCGCATTCTTTGCCAAGACGCTTCACGCGAGAGCGCCTCCGAAACCCGTGCAGACTGGGCACTCTGGACGAGAGCGCGGTATTCTGCGTAATTCTGCAAAAGCTGTACGCGAAAACCTATAGAACCTCTACGTCTCAACGCCGTGCTTGGGGAATTCGACAGTTTGTCGAGATTTCAAAAAACAAGGATGATGTGCCAACAACATCTATGCCACTATGGTGATCTGCAAAACAACCAAGAACGTCCCTACTGTTTTGGAGGCTGCCAAAGGGCGTGCGGAGTTCGTCTCAGTGTCCCGTGCAGACAGGCGCCGCTCGTTGAAGTGGCGTAGGGGCCGACAGATCCCTAGGATGTCAAACTTTGGGGTGTTGGGAATATCTGCAAAGTATGGTTAGCTTTGGCAAAAACTCCACGCCAGTACAAGAGGGGCGGTTTAGACTCCAGAAGTAGTAACTTGCTGAAAGTTCCAACTGGGTTTGGGGCGAATTGCCGCTACCGCACGCTAGACCTGGATTCGAGGCTTCATGACGTTGCCTGAACCCATACGATCAGTGCATTCCGCAAAACACCCCTGTTCTGGGGCATGGACCCTCAACGAATGACCGTAATTTCAAGAAAATCCTCTTGAGACCGTGGGCCATGGGTAGGTTTCTAAGTTTCAGGAACCTAGTGGATCTGGCTCTCTTGGCTTCCTACTAAGTCTAAGTACAGGCAAAGATCTGGGGCTGCAAATTTGTCGGTTGGGGTGGCAGCTCTATGGCTCTTGAGCTTTGTGGGCGCGGGAGAATCGGAGTTGGAGGGCAAGTCCTCAAGCCAACGGGGCGGATTTGAGGCTCCTGACCTCTGGTTGTCACAGCTTGTGAAAACAGGGACCTGGAAAGGAGGCCCTAAGCCAGCACCAGACTTACACATGGCGGTGGTCTCCCAGCCCGTTACTAAAGCCGGAGACTCCGCCGGGACCCCACAGAATCAACACAAATTGCTGCAAAATGAGACCACAATTCAGTGTAGCACGAGTATAGACCCCAATGATGTGTGCTGGATTCCTCTCAAGGGCTGCGAAATCTACAGTACATCGCCGCACTCTACATCCTGAACCTGAGGTCTAAAACCATAAGCCGCAATCAATGTAAAAGCCGTTAAGCCCTAACGGTCGAAGAATCTGTCATCGAACCCATCACCCCAAAGCCTCTGAGACGTCCTTGAACCCCAAAAGCACCAAGCTCTCAGAAGGTTTTTTAAACACAACGTAAGCCGCTACACAAATCCCACTCTCACTGCCGGCTCCGATGCGCGTCTCCCTCTGCAGGCATGTCGACCAGTCTTCCGCTGGGGCGCCTCAGGGAAGGGGTTCTGGCTGGTGCTTAAGCAGGGTGGGAGAGCGGATCCTTGAAAGAATCTCTACATGATCTCCTGTATAGTGCTACCCATATTCCTTCCCAGACTCCCGGCTTAAGCACCAGCAAGGCTTTGGGAAAAAGGCCTCCATATTGGGTAGCCTCGGGTGCAGGGATGATTGAGATCCACAGGTAGCAGATGGATTGGGGGGATTGGGGTTGAAAGAGGGAACGCGATCAGGGCCAGGATTTGGATTTAGGATTGTGCAAGGAGTGGGCATGGATCACAAGTCCTCGTAGCCGCCATCCCGCGTAAACCCTTCAGCGTAAGCGGACCCAAGGCGAGCACAAACATCTGATCGGTTGGTCGCATGGTATCCGGACCCTCAAATGGAGAAATCCTAAACCCTAAGCCCAATTTTTCCCACTAAACCGTGACCAAGGTTTTGGGACCTGCGCCGTTGCCAGGATCCGTCAGCTCCGAGGAGCTACGGCTGCAGAAAGACGACGGGCCCGAGTGAAACGAGTACCTTGGAGAAAGGCAGCACAGGACTTCCGAAAATGAGATCCCTCCATTCCATGTAAGTCCCTGTGATATTAATTTTGATGAGCTGGGCTAGACTAGGTCACTAGGTGGACCTCATGTTGAGTTGTGAAACGGGGAAACACCCAGAAGAGAAATGCAGTGTGGCGTTCTGCTACACAAGATATGACCTTTCTTCATTATGCCCACCATGTTCTAGCCCTTGCAGAAAGGACTGGAGCTATCCTCAGCAAAACCTTGTGACAAGTCGGTCCCAAGCACCCCTATCACCTAAATGCTGAACCTTGTACATCCCACGTCACAAGCTCACCTTAAAACCTTCTTGTGACTTCGCAGAAAAGCCATCGTCTTCTCCCCTGAAACGAAACTCGGGTGCACTGCAAGAGAGCCCGCTCGTGTGGCCACGTAGATCCAAGGCAGAGGAGGTCCAGCGCTCGCTCCCCTGTAGCAGCCAAGGCTTCATTGAAGGGCCCCGTTTTCCCCCCGGTTCATAAACTTGCACCACCCCCGAACAATGAACCATGATAATACTTGCTCTGTGAAGATTATTTATCCATGTGGCGTGGGGAGAGCCATTGCGACTATTCATCACTTGCCCTAATAATCAACGTCTCCTCCGATCAAAACCCGCCCGGTATGTTGATCGTTAAGGGGTGCTTATTGCGATGAATTGTAGGGCATCTGATTAAAACCAAGTTGAACCTAATCAACATCTAATTGGAACCATTTGAGATCCAATGAACATCTGGTTGAAACCTGGCGAAAACAATCGAATTCAAACCCATTGGAAGTGAATCAACATCTAATAAAAGCCTACTGAAATCTTTTTAACCACCCTTAGTCTTGGTCCTTTTGAAAGTAGTCTTCAGGGAATTTCTGGAAGTGAGGATTGTCCGGGATTTACTAGTAGGGTGCTAGGGGGGCTGACAGGAAAATTTGTATGAAGTTCGCAAAGATCTGGCAGCTTGATACGAGTGTCTCAGACGTAAGGATACCTGATTTCCAAAGCACCGCCTGCCGACTTCAAACTTCCGTGTAGGATTGTAGGTTGATGATGGGCCCCTGCAAACATCTGTCCAGTAGGAGTCCTTGAGAATCCTCCAAATGATCAAGGTTGGAATCTGCTGTCCCATTGCTCCACTGCCGTTAGACCACTGCCGTTAGAAGGCCTTGGTTTGTCGAGACCTTCCATTGAAGAAATGTACCCAGAGGCTTCTATGTAGCTCCTTTTGGGGTATAGTCTGGTTTTAAGCAAGAGATTGCAAGAAACAACCCAGATTTGAAAAGGAATCACAGAGGAACCCTTATCGGTATCGTAAATCATCCATCCATGCCACCGGAGTGGTTTTGTACCGGTGTGCCCCAGGCAGGGAGTCCAAAATGAACCATCCCTCATTGCAAGGCCACTCCCCTCAAAAGAAGCAGTTAGAATTTGGCGAACTCCGCCAAACACCTTAAACCTTCGTGTTTTCAATTCTTGTCTGTCCTACAACCGAAACTTCGAACGCCAAACTCCAAACCCAAAGCACCGTACGGAGGGCTCCAAAAATGAGGGTCTGATTCTGGGGCGCTCCATATATAAATTGGAACCCCGAAATCAACCCCATGTAGCTCTTAATGGGAGCACCTGTCATATGATCTCCTCACAAACTTGGCACACTCCGAGATGGCAGAATTGCTTTCTGGTCTCAAGGCGGCAAATGCTTACTAACCAGATACCCTGAGGTCTCTGGGGTAATTCTATGTTGAAAAAATCCCATCAACTTGAATGTTGTCTTTGCGCCTTGCAGGGCGAGGCACAAAGAAGGAGCTCTGGGGCAAGAGCCCCTCCTGAAGCCTCAGCTTGGGCCACAGGGCAGCTCAAGGAAGTATCAGGGAATTTGGGATGTTTCCCTAAAAGGCCCTAGCGTACGAGCAGGTCTAGGGCTCATTCTTTGATGAACATGGCTAACAGGATAATGACTGACCTGTTGGTCAGGATGCTTTGGGGCTTTACAGAGAGCCTGTGGGGAAGAAGAAGCTTCTGCACTTGTTGCGGAGTCAAGGTTTAGGGTGTTATACTGCTATAGAACTTCAAGCAGCAAGAAGCGGAAGAAACTTCCACTCAAGACTTCTGGGCATCGTGCTGAACTTGCCACGGAGCCCCAACATCGGGCAGCCATTCGGGATGTTTGGAGTTGGCGCTGCTTTGAAAAGGTCATCAAGAAGGTGCGTCCAGGGCAGCTGCACCGCAGCAAGAGCATTTCTTGTTGGGCGTTGGCTTGCCAAAACAGGTATCGCAATCTATACGCTGTGGAAATATGAAGACGTTTCCAGGAGTTTGAATGTTGGTCTCGCTATGCTGGGCATTGAAGGTAACCTGGAGCCGCTCATATGGCCTGAACCTTACTGAACCTTTTGCTGCTGGCTGCGCTCTGATAGCTCCGATGGTGCCAACACCTTTTGGTACTACAATCCTGCATGGCCTTCGTTTATGGTACTAGAAGACCAGAATCCAAGGTATGAGGTACCCAGGGTCATGCAGGGAGAACTTTGTCAACCTTCATCTGTCGATGGAATTCTACAAAACTCCTGAACCATGAATTTTGCCAACAGTCGCCACCGGGTAGCAGGACGGAACCCAGCCGCACACGGGTACACACGCTGAGGTTTACCTGCGCAAGTCTATGGGACTTAGGCTTCTGATTCTGTCTTTTTGGGGGTTTAGGGACTGGGGATTTACTTGGAAGTCCTTCGACGGCACCGGCAGTGTTCCTCCCAAAAAAGCTCTGTAGATTTTTTCAGGGAAACAGAGGGATGATTCAATTGCGAGAACCAAATGAAAAATCTGGCGGTTAGATGCCCAAACTCATACTGTAATCGCTTAATCCCGACAAGAACTAGCCACACAACCAAAAGAACTGCGAGTCCAGCAAACAGTTCAGAGTTGTGATGATGATAGGTAAATTGCTCACTTTCCCGTTAGGTGGAAGGGGCGAAGCAAAGCTGCAATAGACACACCCTACACCTCAAACCTGGTTCTAGACGAGACTATAAACCTCAAACCCTCAACCTTAAGCCCTATAACTGAAGCCATAAACACGCAAAACCCTAATCCCCTCCAAACAACTGTCAATCTCCCTGATTGCTTGTTTGAAGCCCATAAATTTCAGCATATGGCATATATGGCTTGCCGAGGAACAGGTCCAGGACCAGCGCCTGCCACGCCAGGCACCGCGACCGCGCCCGGCTCCCAGAGTTGGTGCCTTGAGTTTGGCTTTTGAAGTCTCTAGGGGGTTCAGGGATTTAAGGGTGTTGGGAATTGAGGGGCTCAAGGGTCTAGGGACTTTAAGAGGCGTTTATGGATGCAAGGGTTTCGGCAGTCTATCCTTCAAGGTTACCAACGATACCTGTGCATGTGCCCAGGAGACGGCGGGGGGGCGCAGGAAACGTCAATTACGAGCATGCTTCACTTGCAGCTTCTGGGCAGTGTTGGCTTAATGTACAAACAAATCCAAGTGACAAACATAGGCTTTTGACCATATGTGGTGAACCTCTGGAACCAGCTAGAGTATACAATATGCTTACTTAGCCTTCTGATCACCTCAGTTGGCTATTCTAAACCAACAACTCTAGATCCTTCACTGCACGCCTAGTAAGTAGAACTAGAAGGCACTCGCAGTAGCTGGAATGACCGTGACCCCGCCTGTGACCTGTGGACTGCCAAAATGCCGGCCACCACCCAGAAACAAACGAGGAGTGCCAGAAAGTTGCCCTAAAACCATCAACCAGAGGGAAACGCAAAAGCGGGCAAGTTGCCGGTGCGAGTGGAAGGAGGGAAGCCGGAATACGTGAGTGGTTCCCTGGCAGGAGTGCGATTAAGAATGGGCTGAGGCAAAAATCTTCGACATGGGGTTCAACAATCTCGGCCACTAACAAGAATATTGAACCTTTGCGGCGTAGCTGTCATTGTGCACTCCAGAAAGAAAGGGAAGATGCGGAATCCCACAGGAGACGAGACTGGGGTTTAATTAGATATTCAATTTGGCATGTAGGCGGGAGGGCAGAGGGCCTTGGGTGAAGGGTATCTATGCGTGCACACAGATTTGCGCTGTTGCTACAGGCTTGAGGCTTCACATGAGCTACGTTCAGACTCCTTCTGGGTAATCCATTTGATTACAAAATTATGCGGTCTGGAACGCGCTTGCATACGCTCACTGAACCGGATTCAAGGGCTCCCCTCCTGATGATATGATAAAGCTTGGGAGATGCTCGCTGAAAACCTGATTTGCACCTCCGACCTCTCAGGCCATAGACTCAGATGTTCCTTAGGCATTGAACCTCCGCTTCTTCAGCGGTACCCACTGTGTCTTTACCAGCGGAAATTCACCGAATTCTGAAGCAGTGTAGAACAGCTCCATGGCTGCAGTCACCCACGAAACCATCAAATGATTTCCTAACATCATCCCTTGATAGAAGCCCCACATATGTATGTATATAAATATATAAGTATATCCATTGCCTAAGTCTTTACGTAGCAAAAGTGCCTTGGAGGCATCCCGCAGACCTGTTTGGGCAGTCTTTCAGAATTTCGAACTTTCAAACTGCTAGAGATAGTTGGCACCCCCAACCTTTGAAAACAGGAATTATAAACCGTGACCACAAAGAACAGCCAACCTTCGCGGAGGAGACAGCCACGAACTGGCTGTCGTCAGATATGGAGATGTTACCTGGCTGCGATTTGCACAGTTTAGGCCCCAATACTTTGGGGTTTGGGGGGGTTTAGGGTTTGGACGGGCTGGGGGGAGGGGGTGCAGGGTAGTTGTAGGGTTTGGGGTCCTAATGCTTTTTGCAAGCTTGTTCACCTCTACAGCCGTCTCAGGCAAAACACGACTGAAGACACCCGTATTGACACAATACTTCTTTCTATTGCGCAAGACACCCGCTCCCTCCCCCCCCCCACTCCCAATGTAGATACCCCGTATCTGAACTTAGGAAGGAGGCAGGAGCATTGTGAGCAGCTCGATGAGCGACCCAACCCTAGAGCTTCATATAAAAGCCAATGAGGCGATGGGTCCCAGAAATAATTCGTATGTACTCCCCGTCATGTCCCTAGCACCCATTTGCCCATTGCCAAGTTCCCGAAAAATCATGAGCAAGTAACCAAACAATTAACCCTTTGCCCTGCACTCTATTTCAGAGGACCTCTGACTCCCAGTCTTCTGCCAAGGGGCTGATGACAGCGGGTGTGAGACCACGCGAGAGCGTAAAGACGTGCTGAAAAGTGAGGCTCCCCAACTGGGGACCATCCTATACACGCTGACCGCAATGCGTGAGTGAGTGAGTGAGCGAGTGATGGGATGTAGGCTGCAGTGGCAGGATTCAACTTTCAAAGTCATGCGCGTGAGCCCATTCTAACTTGTGAGCTGCGAAATGGGTAGCATTGCACAGGCCTCCGCTAGCCTTGTGAGAACGTATGGGGGAATTCAACCCATGTTGCCGAGATCCAACTCCAGACTATTGCTGCGAGTAGAGCCATGGTATGGAATACGTAGGGCATGGGGCTCGAGTTTGGTGTTTGCGGGAGCGTCCTCTCTGCTTATACTAACGCCTCGCGGAAGGGCAGCTTGGTGAGGAACGTGCTGAGTCTTTTTGCACATGTCGGTTTTGTGAGCACCCTGGCTTTTCCTGTGATGGCTGAACTTGCTGATTTGCAAGTGGTTGGCCCTCATGTTCTATAACGTTCTGTAGGCTTAGAATACAACATCCCAAGCCATGTTAAGCTCAGAATGTTAAGGCAGTTTGTGCCTTGTGCTGCCAGCCATGCTGAACGTTTGACATGTGCCGCTGAGAGGTTGGATCCCTTAGCATAGTAGTTCTCCTGTAATCCACTGTGCTAATCCCTGACTCTCCTCCGCTCCCTACTACGTGCCAAGCTTTTTTTGCAGAATCTGCCACCCGTGGTTCTCTGGTTGTTAGGGTCTGCGGAGATGGAGGGTCAGGCTCATAAGTCCTCACTGCAACCATGTACGAATCTTATACATGTACAGAAGCATGTTACCCCGGAGGCTTTAGGCGCAAACTCCTCACTACAAGATGCAGACAAACCGTAGGCCCGGCCACCTCAACCTTTCGCCCGCACAACAGCCCTGTCCTTCACTGAATCCAGTGTAAGGGCATGCCCAGTTCCCAGCACAGCTCTGTGCACCAAAATCCGATGTCCCAGCGCACCACATGTCACCTCGATTTGGTCCCGCTAAGTTTGACGGCTTCACTTCGCAAATCTGCGTTGTCAGGACCCCTACAAAAAAAGCTGAGCCCCCCAAACAATTCAATCATCATCCGTCCGGTTCTTGCCTGCTTGATGTTAGCCCGCAACCGACCTGAAGAATTCGGAATGAAAGTCTGGAAGCTCCAGTAGCGCTCCAAAAGACTGCAATCTGGAGTCCTTCTATGGGGGCTGTGTGATCCGGGCGCCTAAGTTCGAAAGTGTGAGACCAAGACACTGAAGCCCGCGATGTACATCCAAACATCTAGTACCATCCTTCCCAGTGTATGAGGTACATACGGTGCGCAGAACTTTGTGTAGAGCTCAAACCCTAATCATACATGAGGTTCATGAACGTCTTAGACCCCTGAGAAGGTCCAGAAAATAGATCCCTTGTTGATTTTCAACAAATTAAGCAGTTCTGGTTAGTCTTTGTGGGGCCTGATTGGGAGTTTTACCAGCTGTTCGCAGGGCTCTGGGATTGGGTTCTGTCGGGAGGCCAGTTGTAGGCCGGAGGGGTCCCACACCATTGCCTCGATAGCCTCTGCGTGGTCCTGGAAAGGTGGGGGCCACAAAGGGGTTGAAGGACTGCAGGGCTTTTCATGTTCAGGGCTTGACCTCATGGCCATCATATTACGACTAGAATTAGTCCTACTCGGGGGGTTTGGGGTTCTCAAAATCCTTTTGATGGTTTCCTCCTTGCATCTGGGATGCAAAAACTCTGATTGCCCATCCTGTGATCTGAAAGCTTCGATACACAAAGAACATAGCCAGACTCCTGCTCTGCTTTCCAGAAGCTGCAGCAACCCGGCATGTATATACGTGAAAACATGCATTCTCGATTTCTGGGTGAATGTGTAAATAAGTATACCCTCTAAGACCTTAACCGTCAATTTTTGAGGTAACCCAGAAATTCAAAGGCATTTACGGGGTCTTGCCTAAAAACCGGGTTTTCCTACTACACAGTTCGGCCTGCCTCTGACAGAGCTCTCACGTGGTTCCGCTTCAGCACTATATGCTAGTCACATTTTTCTCGCCTGAGTCGGGTTGGTTCTACACATCCAAAGATGCACGAGCTGACGTGATACTTTGACTGGCCAAGTCTTCTTGTATAATTGTCATGAACATGCTGGCTCCTGAGATCAAAAGGCTGTCAATGTATCATGCCAGCTTTTCGCCATGCAGTTCGGGCTGCAATTAGATATCTCTGTATCGTGCGGGTGGCAGGCATTCGGGGGGAGACACGCCGCAAGATGCGGCTCGGCCTCCCAATAAAGTCCTCCTCCATCTGATTCCCCATGATAAGAGGATTCCAGGCCAGACCTTTGACCCTACACTGCACTGACAGCTGATAAGTGATGTGATCCAAACTGTGTATCTTCGGCAGGAGAGGAAACAACTCAACTGCCTGCCATCCCCAAAGGCCCTTTCCGCAAGCACGCGATAGAGACGCAAAAACTGCCTTCCATCGTCAGCGATAGCCAAACCTTTTGTTTTCTCAATGAACACCTCAGTCGGGGAACAGCTGCCGCAGTCGAGGAGATGCAATCTGACCATGACCCAATTACACGCAATCCTGGAGGCAATACTCTCATCCAAGGAAGACTTCTTCCCCACAAGCCCAGAAAACCAGGTTTTCTGACGAAACCGGGTTTTTCATATCATGGGTGCCAAGAACCAGGTTTTCATCCCAGAACCCGAATAAAAGTAGGTTAAAGCGTTAGAGGGTATGTATGTGTACATATGCCCAGGCCCCCCGCCCCCCGGCCCGAGTGAATCTTGTGAACATCATTCATTCATGTGCAAACTTGTCAGGAGCCCTGCGCTCACGACTGAACCCGCGAAACAAGCCAATGGATTGACTTTAGGACTGCTTTGCAGTTTTGGAACCCAAAAATACTAAATGCCGTACTATCACGGGTACCCCGAACAGACCCTACTATTCTAAACTGGCGGCGCTCGCATTGGATCCTCAAAATGACTACGTCTCAAGTCAAATTGGCACTCTCAGCTCCTAATCTTCAAGCCCTTTAAGAATCCTGCAGAGTCCCGTGTAGAACAGGTCTACTTGATATAAAGTTGTCCAAGACCTTGGGCGCCTTTTTCAAGAGCCACAAGAATAAGCCTCGGTGTATTTGGAAATCTACAATGGGAGTTGTTGGGTCGTTTTAAAGACCCCATATCCCCCAAACCGTTTGCCTCGAACTGGGAGATGACTGTCTGCGTCTCGACGTCACGCACCTTGGACCCAAAGATTTCACAACTGGGTGGAAGCCTCAGCCACAAAGGCGCATTTAAACTGTCCCGCCTGAGGGTTAGGGTGAACAGAACAAGTGCTTATGGTTTTCGCTTGGGGGATGATCGGCGAACACGCTAAGCTGAAGTGGGCACAGTGAACGCCCAGCAAGCGCATGAAAAATTCGACATTATCTTTCTCGCTTCTCACTTCTCCGAGAAGGATGTAGTCAAAGGCGCCTACTTTGCAAGCCCATGACCCTTACTACCTCGTTCCTGTTGAGGAATAAATTAGACAAAGGCTTCTACCCTCCAAGGCCTTGACCCTAAATTGGCACCTCTACGGAGCACAGTAGTCGTGCCATTTGGAAAGGGCATTCTGCGGTGGATGGAGGACATTTTGCCGCGCTTTAGGATCCGAAGGATAGTGTAATACCTAGTTATATGGTATATTGGGCGGTGCCAGATTTCTTTCCATCCACAGCATCACTTCAGCCGAGAGTACCGCCACGCTACCGCTCCTCAGACTTCCTGAGCTTTGTGCGGCCACTGGCTCCTGGAGCCAGGCTGGGGCAGGCAACTAGCGGATTCTAGCAGTGTCAGACAAAGATGGCTTAGGCTTTAGCGTTTGAAAATTAAAGTTTAGGAAGTGGGATCTAGGGACAGGACTGCAGGGTGTTTGCCCGGGGCTTTGGTGAGCAAGGTTCCAAGTTCTCAACTTCAATGTGGACCTACAAAGCAATTGTTGATATAGAAGAGGTCAAGCCTTGGCTACAGCTGCTACAAACCTTTTGCATAAAATGCGAAGGTTGCTTGAGGAGTCCCACCAAGCACCGCAGCCAACTTATACGAAATACGCAGGCAAACCTATAGAATCCGTCCGGCCATCCCCGCACGCAGCATTGCTTACAGAAATAAAGGGGCAGCCCGAAATCCCATGGTGCTGACATAGACCAACCTTTGACCTGATTGCTGTCAGATCTAAAGCTCCTGCGTCGTGGTCGGTGGCATCAACACCTACGGATTGGGAAGAGGGTTGTCAGCCCTCAGGGCTGTAAAGCTTCAATGTTAATTTGCTCGAATCTGCAGACACAGAGAAGACCTTGCGGTTTGATGTGAAGGCCCATCTGAAGGTCTAGGCAGACAAGATTGTGGGGTGCCGGGCTTCACAAACTTGGAAGCCAGAATCCTGCGTGTGCCTCACCGAACACCCCCGCACCCTGCAGCAAATGAGTCCTATTATTGAGGTCAGGCGCGCACACAAAATGCTCTAGATGCCAGGGCAGTTGTCTAGGTCTCAGAGTTCCTGGGTCCTCTTTAAAAGAGTTTTCAAGATAGACTTACGGAAGCCTTAATAGGGAACCCCATACTCCTTATGTACGACCCACTGTTTCGAAAAATCCACATTGTATAACCCAATCCAAGAACCCTACAGCTCGAAATACTGATAGTCGGTTCTAGCGACAGAGATGAGGCATGATAGAGCCAATCTCAACTTGTCCCAACTGGGCGTGCTGATTCATATAGGAACAAGAGATGTGTTAACCAGCCTTTCTCAAGTACCGAGTAGGGCCTCTGAAGGGACCATGTAATTGTGGACTACAAATTAAGGAGATCCACATGAGGTATTATGTTGGTGATTTTGAGAAGCTCTCAACTAAATATGTCTTAGCTGAGAGGCGGAGTCTGGGTTTCGAAGGCATCTAGTTGATGGGCCTCATGCTAATTGTTTGATCTCATCAAGGTGCTTGAGGGAACCTCAGCCCAAGTCGCACTGTACATGGAGAGACCTTAAACCCCCCCCCCCCACATCGTGACAGCTAATTTTGGTAGCCCCAGCTCCCCAAATTAGGACCCTACTGCAGTCACAATACGATCTTGAGTTCTTAACGGGTTGTACAGTTTGAAAACCTGGAGGTAAGGGGTTGCTAAAATCTTCTGATTCAAAGCCTCTTATTGAAATCCTTTGGTTCTACCTTAGTTCTGGAAGCCTGATCCAGCGTGCGCTGTCCCACTTGGCCAAGGTAGTGGAGACCATCCTCCAGGCCCAAGAGCAGGTTCCAAGGGCTTAGGGTTTAAGGCTCAGAAGGGGTACTCGGGCCAGGCTATAGAACTTGGTTTTGAAATCCGGGTTTGGTTTATTGACTGTGGTCTTTTTGCAGCTTTTGAGATTGTGTCTTTTTTGCTGTGGCAAGTGTCTGGAGGCACAATCACACAAGTCCTGTGTCCTGTGGGATTACATGGGACTTTCTCCCAATCACGATTCCCTAGGAACTTTAGGAATATGCAGGCAGCAATATCAGGCTCTTGTTCAGAGCAACATAGGAAGTCATTCTGAGAAATGCCTGTGTGTCTGCAGAGACCGTGGCCTGTTTGGATGAGAATTCATTCAGATGGGGCGGCACGCTCTTGGGTCTTCAGCTTCAACCTGCTGCAAAAAATTCTGACCACGTCCTCGCGGCTGTCGGACGGCTTTGCCGCCCTACTTCGCAAGCGTCATATGTGACCACAACAACTTGCCACAAGTCCATCTCACTTACAATACGAAAAGCCTTTCTAAACAAGAAGTAGGCAACACATTGGAAAAATGTTCGCGCATGTCTTCTGCCCACACAACCTTAATTCGATGTAGGCTTTTGAGTCAAAGGACCACACTTTTGAGAGTATGCTCTTAAGCCAGATCTTTAAGTCCCTCATCCTAAACCACAAACAGAAGCAAGCCCTCCGGCGCCTTAACCACAGCCGGCAGTCGAGGCTTGCCCGGGAGCCCTGCTGAATCAGGGCTGGCAGCGACAGCCGTGGGACTGCTACGAAAACTACAGCATACTGTCAGTGGGCTTTATCATTGCTACTCTTTCTCGAGCTTTCCACTATCATGAGCTTGTCTCCAGCCGAATTTTAGCTGTATTTCTTAGAAAAGCACCCACGCAGAGGAGTCTTTTCAAGGCCTCCTTTGAGAGGTTCAGATTGCAAGTGTTGTAGGTCAGAACTGAGTCACCATGACAAGGCCTCGCTGTGTTGTAGAGCCTCGCAGTCGTATATTGCTGTAGCTGTGTCAAGGGCCCTTCCAGCACGAATGCATCGAATCTCAAATCAAATAGGAATTAATATTTCTACACGTACGTAAAAACAGTGAAAATTCATGGAGCTTTTCCCAAAGTTAACTGACATCAGCCAGACAGGTGTCTTCATCCTGGACAGCCAGCCAATCTTGAACAACAGGTCCAATGTGGGAACTGAACCATCTTGAAACCCACAAAGTTTCCATAATAAATGAGCGCCCCAATATAGACTCCAATATACGATAATCCTTAATAAGGGGGCCCCATGAAAGGGCTCTTTAATTCTTGGAACCAACATGCTTTGTCTTCCTGAGCAGGGCTGTAACAGCAGCTCCGCATTGCCACAGACGCAGAATCCAGGAAATTTTGAGAGGTCCATCCATGTGCGCATAATTTCTGATCTTCAAGCTCTCGAAGCAGACTCACCTGCCTATAATCACTTCCCTGTAACAATGGGCAGTATCTAATAAGAGAGGGCAGGGGAGTTGATTGGTGATTTGGAAGTGGGGAAACGATTCATCTATTCTGGTCGCCTCAACCCTAAGTCTTAAACTTAAAACTCTACAAATCCTTAACCTCTGAAGCACTAGCCTCCCCTCGGACTGTGAAATCAAGGCGTGAGCCCAAGCCTGGCTGTGGAGCCACGTAGCTGCCACCTGCAACCCATGAGCGGTGGTAGATGAATGGTTGGGATAAGGCCCGGGGGTAAGGTTTCGAAAGGATAGGATTCGGACTTATGGGTTTGATTGAGATGATTGAAATAAGGTTTGAAGATTGGACAGAGCAAGTAGAAGATCTGGTTTGAAGTTTTTCGTAGCTCCTTACAAAAGTTGTGCGCTTAATGACATTTTGGGGTTTACGTTTGGGTAGGGTTGGGGCAAAGAGATTTGCACGTTTGTGGGGATTTGGGAGGTAGTCTTTTGGAGCAAACAAGGCGCCATCCCATTTTTGGAATACCTGATTTGAGATTGTGATTTGGAGTTCGGCCCTGTCCTTCTGACGGGAACTGCTGCAGTCGCCAGGAGACCCTGGGAGCCTGAACCCATTCACCCTTGGTAGGAATTTGTCGGCGGCAGGATGTTCCCTAAGTTGCCTTCAGCGCACATCATATCCGCGGTGGTAAATTTATATTCCCCTGCCCCAGATCGTCGGACCACAAATCGAACTACTAATTCCTGAAGGCCATGAAGGCTTTTTTTTGTAACATATAGAAATTCGCGGTTTGCTTGAGGGAGTGTAACCTAAGCACCCTCAACTGCAAAGACCTACATAGCTGGAGAGCCATGGAGTCTTACAACTGGAGGGCCGCAAGGAGGAGAACTTTAGTTATAGGCGCTTACAGAATTTTTTCGGGAACTTGTAACACTACTACTTACCAAACTTGTAACTGCCCCATGAACATCCAAGCACCTGGCCTGTATTTACCATCTCGTGCGGCGGGAGGTTGTAGGCTAACCATCCTTAAGCACGTTCAGGATTTGAAATGTATTAGCGCTTCGGAATGTGCGTTGAGGTGACCGCAATGCCGCCAAATAATTGTCTCGAGGTGTTCATGTTGCCCCTTGTGGTGCTAGAATTTTCCTCCCCTTACATCACGCCTCTCCCGCTCGTGCTTAAACCAGAACCCTTCGACACGTGGATCTTGTGGCAATTCCAAGTCCAACTAAAGTATGCACCCATATTGGACCCCAAAATGCTCATATTGATAGAACCTAGACCTAAAACCCCTGCACCCTAATCTAATCCTCTGAGAATTTAGTGGTGATGAGTAGAGACTGGATCCCTGAAGTTATTCGTCTATACTCTTCTGATAAACGCACCATATATCCTTGTCCCTCACTCCCTACTAGCCACCGGTAAGCAAAACTTCAGATCTAGATTCTATGGCTCAAGGCGAAAGTAGGCCCTGCGGCGCCATGGACTTGGACCTTCGCTGGGCAGGGCTCAGAGCTCGGGAGTAAGCAGCTGGGTCTAGAAATGCTCGTTGCAAAAACAGGCGGGACAGTTCGCTCCGCAGCCGCCCGTTTGGCCAGCTACAATAATGTAAGCCAGCACTCCATACGCCTCGTACGTGAGACCCCTGTTCTTGCCGCTGGCCTCTAAGTACCGCCATCAAGCGAGCTGGCCCAGATAGACGAACCGCCATCAAGAAAGCATGCCGTTTAGGGTGTGGGGCTTCGTACGCTTGGGTTGCAGGGATCTCCTTTCAAAGGGTTATGCAGGAATATGCAATTGTTTCTCAGGGCTCCTGCATTTCCGTGGGCTACGGACAGTGTTTTGATGTTCGGACGTTGGGCTTCGCTTGTTGCTTGGGGCTTGGAGCCACACATCTTGAATGTTTACTACTATCAACTGCAATAATTGCAGGGACGCGGTCGATTTGTGTATTAGATCTTCCAAACTCTGTCTATTTTGGGCTGGGCGGCTGTCAGGGCTGAGGTTTCAAACTTTCTGATAGGCAGTTGCAAAAGTCTAGGATTGAACACGGGTAAGACGCACTTCGCAGCAGTCACTACAGTAAGCACCGCTGCAAGAATCCTACCAGATCCTGCTCTTCTGCTGGACCTTTCAATGTGCAAGAACACGTGCACTCGCAGTACGCCGAGAGCACTCTTTCTGCAGACCAGAAGCCGAGAAAAGGGCATGGAACTGTAGTGCGTCGTAGAGCTCCACCTAGCATCCACACTGCCGACCATCTATTTGGATCCGGATTCCAGATTACATGCATAATCACTTTGCATCATCCACCCACAATCATAAACCACAAGCAATAGTCGTAACTGAGTAGAACCCTACGAATTCCGCATGAAACGTTGTTGGGGGAAGGGGGGTTGGATCATCCAATAAATGCTGCGTAACCTCTGTGCGGATCCAACGTGTTAGAAACACCAGAACCTTTAAGATGCTGGGGCGAGCAATGCCTGCTTTTGCGGGCATCCTGCATGCAAGCTTCAACAGTAAACAAATCCAACCAGAGTCACATTTACAGTAATAAAGCATCAGAAATCAAAGATTCCTGTTCTTGCCTTGTCAAAGCCAGGATAATCTGCAGTAGCTTCCGATGTAGAGTTTTCGCTTCATGCTTCGCAAAAATTTGCTCCAAACGATGAAGTGCTCAGTACCCCTAAAAAGCAAGGAGAGATATCCAAGATCCTATCAGTTCGGCCTGGAGCTGCATGCCACAGACAAGAACACAAATCACAAAAAGTACATGACTTGCGGGAGTTGAGGCACCAACATATGCAACTGCCAGTTTCCATGCCCTGCAAACCGACCCTCGACAACCTAGGTTAGCTTTCCAGCCCTAAGGCCCCAAGTGTGACCTCCAAACATTGAGCCATGGACTCCAAGCCCAAAACCAGCCAATGCCGCAATGAGAACACAAAATCTCAAGTCAGTTGAAGCCCTTTTCCTGCACGATCCCTGAGTTACCACCAATCAACAAACCTCAGATGCAACAGGAACCACCCTGTGCACAAGCCCCTGTAAACCCCATGAAGCCTGCTTCGCGAATCCCACGGCTAAGAAACGCCTTCCTGCCTCCCAAAAGGACGGGGACGGCATGGAGCTTATGGATTATTAGGATTTGAGAGCAGGTTCTATTTATGGCGTTGCTACCTATGCAGTGCCTTTGGGCTGAGGAGTTGATGTCAGGCGTTGATAAAAAAAAATTATTAAAGCTGGTTCAGTCGGTGCCTGCTTCCATCGATGTGAAATGTTGTGAACATAAATACTCAGCCCGCCAGCGGGATCTAGAAATGAGTCCGTCTGAGCTATGATGGTGGACTGCAAAAACAGGATGACGGGATGCATAGGAAGTTTTGCTTTGAGTTACGTGTTGGGGTAGAGGTGGGTGACACCTTGGAAGGCAGGCTACCGCTCGAACATCATGCTCGCCGCGCGAATGCAGGATTGCTCGTTTGTAGGCTTCGGGCAGAAGATGAGGTTGCACGGGTGGGGAAGCTGGGAGAGGGTCTGAAGTGGAACCATGGGTGTATTTCCACGCATTGACAGAAGATCATGTCGAGAATACCAGACGAGAAGGCCCCAGCAATCCATTATACATTATACACTTGGAATCCCCACAAACCCCTATGCCGCCCTATGCCTCCTTACATGTAGAATTTCATTCAAGCCCAAACCCTTTTGAAAGCGTCTGGGACCCTACAGTGAGGGCTCACCCAGGCCTGCAGACTCCGCGCCGGCTCCTGAGCAGGCCAAGGCCACAGGGAGAAAGACCGACACTTATTGGAAGTTAGTTCAGGGCGCGGGGTCTGCGGGAGACATTCTACTACGCATATAAGATCTTGTGTGATTGTCAGGGATGATCTGGCAAATCATGCAGGCCTCTACCTTACTGTGGAAACCTCACCCTCAAATGCTGTACACACTTAATCGTCACGGGCTTAGAGTTGAACGTTCGATCTCCAAAGATTCCGCGAAAAGTCCTGTAGACTTCTTCTCTCCAGCCTCTCATGAAAAGCAAGGCCTGAACCTGACTTTGGGCTCGGAATCAAACGCTTGAAACGTAAACGATGTCACGATTCTGCTCTGACAAAATGGCAGTTCTCAACACCATCAACACTATTCGGGGCGTCCACAACTGGCAGTATGATATACACCGGCACAACAATGCTTCAAGCTCCCGAAAGTGCTAAACTGGCAGAACCACTTTAAAAAATCCTTGATACTCCTGATTGAATTGCAAGGCTCGATGCTCATAACTCGGGGACCCTTCTTCCTAATTGCTTGCTATACTGCCTTGGGCTGCAAAATGAGGCAACCAAGAGTCTGTTAGCCGAAGCAGGTGGACATCGTCATGGCTCCTGTTTCGAAAGGTTCTGTTGCTGTTTGGGAATTCGCGGGAAGCAGTCCTTGCGCTGCATGCAGCTCTTATTGTTCTTATACAAGACACTGGGCACTTCAGAAAGAACTCGCTGACTATGCTGACACTGCACCACCGCATCCTTTATATTAAGTCTTCGTGATTCAAGACTCTTCACGGCGAACTCTCCTGCCCATTGATACCTCAAGGAAGACGCTCACGCCAACAGCACACGCTCAACCCAATCCTCAAAACAGTGCAGCTGACAGCCTCAATCACGAAAACCAAGGTGTGCATTCAAATCCCAACAACTCAACGTGCAACGCTAAACGCTTGCAGCCAGCTGGCCTCAGCGAGAAAAGTCGCACCAGTGCCTTTGCTTCGAATGAGCAGCCAGCTCGGGGCCACAAAGTCAAACCACAACATACCCTCTCGTACTATGTACCAGGCTCAAAAACCTGGGTCAGCGCCTGGGCCTCCATAAAGGTACTTCATCCCCTTCCCTCAGGAATGCTAATGACAACAATAACCGTGGTATCAATCATGAGTCAACCCCCACAGCTTCCTACTCTGTTACCATGGTAAAGTGCCGCGATTGTTTGTGATGTGGGGTTGCAGATTTTACGAGAGGTGCATCTGTAGTTCCCAGATTGCCACCACCCTACGCCCCGAATCCCATTGGGGATGTACGGGCAAAACAAAACGCTTGCAAATTGTATTTCCGCCCTTCATATCTAGTTCCTAAAGAGCCAACAAACTCGTCCCAGCGACAGCGGAGCCCTTGTGCAAGTAAGCCATCCTAGGTTCGTTGATGTTCATGGCAGATCATCATGAAAAAAAGAGGGTGCAAACTTGGTGAGGTGATATAGGCCACAGGCTATCCAATAACACACAGCAAAAATGAGCTCACCCATACTTCCAAGGAATCTGATTGCATACACGCACAAAACATTTTCGGATCCGTCATGGTGTGAAGCTTATGTTCAGCTTTCATGAAGTCGAGGCCTTTGGTTTTGGGAATCTCTTGGGATGTGAGGGCCACCTTGCATACAGAATCTCCAAGTCTTGGGCATACGTATTGGCCTGCTCCCTGAACTGGATCGAAAGCTGCGGGTTCAGCAGCATGCAGATGGCATGACCTCATTTGAGCCTTTTATACGCTCCCTTCTGAAACAAGCCTCTGGCCCAGCAAGAACCGCACCAGCACCACACTGTAGAAAACGACGGACGCCTTCCAAATAGAAACACCTATCAGAAGTACTTCCGCGCTTCACGTGACCTGCCGTACAAGGCCCCGTTGAGTTTGAGGACATGGACTCAGATTCATGTTTCAGGGTGTATAGGGTTCAAGGCGTATGCTTTTTGATCCCTTCTGAAATCAACGCAGTGGCAGGGGAGCAGCGCTCAGACCCAGGAATTGCTCATTGTTGGCTTCTGTGATGTCCTGAGATGGCGCCAGTCTCAAGGTCTCACAGCTTCCAGCTTGAACCCCTTGGAAAGCAGCCGTAAGGCTTCATGGGACTGGCATGGACTGTTGCTAACCTTCAGGAGTCCAGCTCTTTCAAATGCCCGACCCGCCTTTTAAGGCTGAACAGCATTTAGTTTGGGTTTTGATCCAGGCTTCTGGAATTATGCAGAGTTCTGACTTTGTCTGTTGAGATCTTCACTTTCTAAAATCACGGGCCATCCGGAAATGGGTGGCATGCTAATTGAGTGCGATTCTCTGTATATTGAGATTTGACCCAGGAATAGGTGCTGACTGGAATTTAGTCAGGACCATCCACGAATCTACCGACGAGGCCGGACTGAGTTTAGTTGATTTTTGATTTACTTTTGATTGACAGAACTGCACAGGAATGTGCAAAATCAGTGCAATTCTGCGTGAAGCCTGAGCTGGCTTTTACCATTCGGATTAGTTTGAAGAATGTATCGGCCTCTCACTCAGAGTCTCGGTAAAAGCTTTCCTCAGCCAAGAACGAAAACAACCACCCACAACCCAAAAAATGAACCCTACTTGTCACAGAACCTAATCCAAACTCGAAATCCGCCAACCCTAACCACAAGCTCTATGAACCCAGAAAAACTTGGCTGCAATGTAGGCAAACGTGATTCCTTCTGGTGACATACGCTCATACTCCCTCCTGGCTCGCTGACAGGTTGTATAGAGTGTACTGCGCCTTCTAACTTTTAACGCTCATACACCTGTAGCATAATATAAGACTGTAAGCCTCTAAATCCTTTTGTAAGGGTAAATCCGCTAGGAACCAAGGGTCTGCACCCTCCGACGGAGGCAGCTGTGGCAGAGGAAGTAATCTCGCCTGAAGAACAGCTTTGTCCTTAGCGGGCTTGAGGACAAGGTTAAGAGTTCAGGATTTATTTGTCTCAGGATTTAAGATGCCTTGGGCTTTGGCTCTCCCCTCCTACCCCAAAAGCAGTCCTAAATAGGGAGTATGTTAGTTCCTGGTGGCTGTGCGTGGTTCCCCAACTTCGGACTGTAGTGCTTGGGGTCAGGATGTAGGGTCTTTAGTTTATCAGGGCTTACAGGCATGTAGATAGAGCTTAACGATTCTGAATTTAGGAAGATGGACGGTAGGGCACCACAAGGAGACGGCCTCAGAGCAGCAAAGCCATGGCGCCATCGCCTGGGGCCCTTCTGTACTGGCTCCTTGCGGCGACCTGGCCCTCCAGCCCGACATGGGAGCTGCAGCCAGCCATCGGACGCCATCAGCGTCGGTTGCTGACACGCATCCTCAACTCCTCCTGTACTCGTGAGGCCACTGCCTGGGACCCTGTGGAGTGCCTGGGACCCTGGTCTCGGCCGCAGCTGGAGAACCGGCGGCCGCGCATTGGTGAGGCTGCTAATCCGGGGCCTCCTGCCCCAGGAACACCTGTTGGAGGTGAGAGGCCCTATGGGCGCAGGCCTTTGGAGGAGAGGCCCTCGATGGACGTCGACAGTGGTGGCAATGCTGGGAGAGTCTACTGCCCTGTGCCTGCTTGTCCTTGCGGGGACCCCCGCCGCGCCAGGGGCTGGGCTAGTGATGCCACCATGCGACCACACATTGATGCGCACTTGTCAGGTGCGTTGTGCGGAGAAGTCCCTGCCCAATGGCTCCAGGCACGGGGCCGCCAGCGCTGCGCCGTTTGTGGACTCAGTGTCTCTATATGCAGCATGGGGTGCACCCTTCCTGCCGCCCCGATGCTCGCGAGGCTGTGGCCGATCCTGGCGGCGTGCGCGAAGGGGATGCCCTCCCACTGCCTACCTTTGACGAGATTCAGGCAGGTCGCACCCCCACCCTGCGACATGTGCCGGGGCGTGCACGCTGGCTTTGGGCCCGTGCGCTGACACGGGCCTTTGCTGCCGTAGTTCATTACAATGATGAGCGCTCCTGGCGCGAGCTCTACATGCTGCCGCAGTGTGTTCTGGACCCTCCTGCTCGAGGAGGGAAAAAGCATGCTAAGGCGGCTGCGGCCTAGACTTAAGCGCTGGGAGGATGGAGAGCGGATTCAGCTTTGGCACACCAGGCGGCAGCTGCAACGTGGGCTTAGACGCCCGCCTACCACAGCTGAGCGCAAGGAGATGGCCACCAACCTGGCACGTGAAGGCTTTGACGGCAAGGCCTGCGCTGCTCTGCTTGCTACTGGCCTGGCTGCCGAAAACCACGAAACCACTGCTGCGCTGCAAGCGCTCCACCCTCACCACGCTGACCCTGACCTGCCGGCCATTCATGAGTTGCCCCCAACCCCGGAGATTGTGCCGGACATCGTGGCGAGGGCCCTTCGAAGCTTCCCAGCCTCGGCCCCGGGGCCTTCAGGCCTTAGAGTTCAGCACCTCCATGAAGCCTGCGCTCCTGGTGCTGCGGACAGCTTTCTGGAACAACTTGCAGCTGTAGTCAGCCTCCTGGCGCAGGGGCAGGCTTGTTCTGAGGCTGCCGCGTCTTGGCTGGGGCCGGCCTGGTCGCGGTGCCCAAACCTATAAGGCGGCGTGAGGCCCATCGCCATAGGCGAAATCCTTCGGCGCCTGACAGGCAAATGCCTCATGCCGCTCGGGAGCACTTCTTCCCTACTCAGCTTGGTGTAGCGGTGCCTGGCGGAGTGGAAGTGGCTCCACACCGTCCGGGCCTGGATTGACCGGCATTCTGGCTCACGGAAGGTCTTGATCAAGCTCGACTTTGCTAACGCCTTCAACAGTGTGAGGCGGCAGAATGTGGTGAACGCCACTCGGGTCCACTTCCCTGGCTTGGCTCGTTTTGTGGCCTGGGCTTATGGCAGACCCACCAACCTCAGGTTTGGCGAGACGGTCATTCCTTCCGCCTCTGGGGTCCAACAGGGCGATCCGCTTGGGCCGTTGCTTTTTGCGGCGGCCATACAACCTCTCACTGTGGAGCTGCGCGGTGGCCTGGACCTGGGCCTCTTCTTCCTCGACGATGGGGTGCTGGCGGGCGACATACCAGCCGTGGGGGCTGCTTTGGCCCACACCCAGCGCCGTGCCGCGGAGCTGGGTTTGCAGCTGAACTTGCGCAAGTGTGAGGTTGTGGCAGTTGGCAATGTCTCTGCGGCAGACTTGGTTGGCCATCTTCCGGACGCACTCCTGCGAACCCCGGAAGGCAGCAGCAAGGTCCTTCAACATTTTGAATTGCTTGGGGCCCCAATCGGTGACTCTGCCTCCACTCAGGTCCACAGCAAGGCTCGTGTGGACCAGACTAAGGCCTTGTTGGACGCGATCGGGGAACTGGAAGACCCCCAGGTTGGTCTCCGTTTACTGCGCTCCTGCGCGGGGCATTGTCGCATTGTGCACAGTATGCGGAGTGCACCGCCCGAGCCTCAGTTGCCAGCATTCCAGGAGTTCGATCGGCAAGTTCGCGCCTGCTATGGCCAGTGGATGCAGGCGAGCCAGCGCAGGGCGGGCTTGGGCTGAGGGCTGCCGAGGCTGATGCTGCTGCTGCCTACTTGGCCTCAGTTGGTGGCA
>CAJNIZ010006891.1:33564-138898 GCA_905231905.1 Symbiodinium pilosum | reverse complement strand
CCCGTGCTGTCCTCCGAAGACGCGCCGAGATGTCGGAGGCTGCTGCCCTCGGACCGGCACAGTCGGCAGCAGCAGGCCTGCTGGCGGTCACGTGAGAGGTTCATGGCTACTGGGTTTCACGAGAGGACTTGATGGCATGATGGCGGAAAGCCTCACAGGGAAGAGAGTTTCTGATCATTCCTTTGCTGCGTGCCGGGGACCCCGTTCGAGGGCATCCGTGCCACCAGCTTCTTTTCTCTCTCAGGGCCTGGACCTTCCATCTCCTACTTTCTGGTGGCTGCCTCGGGGACCCCGTTCGAAGGTATCCGAGCCCACCCTGTAACTGTTAGCTCATTTGTATCCTTCACTGCCACCTTGAGCGCAGCCTTTGCCATGAGGGCGGGGGTGCTGGATCCTTCTGGTGGAGAACTGCCCTCCAAAGCGTGGGAAGTGCTCCCATTGAGGTGACAGTTTTGTTTGCCTCTTATGATGCTGCTGCAGGAAGATGGATTTGAGGCTTGGACGTCCTCGGTTTGTTTCAGGATGCTTGGGCTTCTGGACAAGCAAGAATTTGGGAGCTTGTCAAACTTTCGGTCTTAGACTCCTGGGTTCGGCTCTTCCTGCGAAATTTTGTGGGACTGGAACCTACGATGTGAGACGCGGCCTGTCCCAGTCTTAAAGGCCATCTTTCATCCTTTCGAGCTATATAAAAGGGTTTGGTCATCACTGACCCTCAGCCCGAGACTCCTGTTGCCAACGGACTGAAACTTGTCGCCGGGATCAGTTGCATGCACACCGCAAGAACTCAAAGGCAATCCCACGCTTTTCTGGTCCACGAGCAAGAAGATTGCGGCTGAGATGAAAATGGCGAACAGACTTGCTGAGTAGAAAAACTGCCCGGCAGCAACATTACAAGGTCTGCGGGTCAGTAACCATTTGAAAGCACATGGCTTCTGCCCGCATGGATTATGGTCTTGGCAGCCCTCAGACATGGCCGTGGACTTGGAGGCACACTCTACTGGGAACGTTTTTGCAAGCCGAGTTCCTTTGCTACAGACAGCACTATGTCTAACCCAGATCACCCAGAAACTTTAATGCCTGAGACATGGGCGTTAAGCCGACAAGCCCTAAAACTGCAACCCATCGAACCCATCGTCCCTGTACATCCTAAATCCATAATTTCCATGCTGCATCTCCCCTTTAACCCACATCTCGCTCCAATCCCAAGTCTCATACTTCGATACCAGCTCTTTGGCGGCAGTTGGATCTTGCCTTGGGTTGCAATTCGATAGGTGGGGCCAACTACGAGAGTGTAGCCTTCCACGTGCGGAGTCTATATCAGAGAACAAGAGATCATGGAACCTATATACTGGGTACAGAAAGCACTTCTTCAAACTCCTCACGCGGCAGCTCCTCTTCCAATTGCAGTAGAAAACGTGGGGGCTGACCAAGGATGATGCTCTGCCACTTGAGGTCTTCTGTATGCTTTGGGGGCTTATGATGGCAGGGACTAGCCGTGATGGATCTACTTTGCTGGTGACTGTTTTGGGGAGCACCCTATCCCATGGAGTCCAATCCTCTACTCAACCATAAGGTGTTAGTGTAGATACCAACCATGATTTCATTTTGGAGAGGGAATGCTGCATGGTGCCCTTCTTTTGCTCCTAGCACCTCCCCCTAGCATCAAACACACATGCATGTACCTCCCTGCACCTGCAGATAGTCTGTCTTAGCGACCATCTCAGGGGCATGGAGGTGTTCAACATTAGAGGGAAGCGGCGTGTGGTGGGCGAGCCAGCCATTGGTGCTGTTGGAAAATGGAAATTATCTGCCTCCAACGCCCTGCTGCCCAACTAGCCACTAGCATGTAAACCCTAAAGGCGCAGACCACTTTTGAGTGCTTTCCCGGGGTGGAAGAATGACATGGAGCTTGTCGAAACCACAGGCCCGTACCGTTCGGGGTCGCCATAAGGAGAAGAGAGATACCATGCTGCGGGCTGTCTGGTCAAAGCCTAGCTTTGAGGATCCGCAAAGGGGGCTATTGATTCTGAGGCGCAGATCCCAAATCTGGAAGCCGTCCTGGGCAATAAAATGTGCTTGAGCGGAAGCTTCTTACCCCAACGACGTCCTAACAAGCGACTGTGAACCAGTCAAATCATAAAGTAGGGCAGTAGAGCAGAACTTTATGGTTGGGATCATTTATTGCTTACAAGGATATTTTTTTGAATGCAGTGCGGAGCAACCCAAATCAGGTAAGGCCAAAACACGTGTATCTCTGCCTAATTCTCTCCCAGTAACCCTCCTTAGCAGAATAAAGCTCGTGGGTATGCCTGAAGCAACATGTTCTCATCTATCTCACTGGCTCTAGGCTGAGCCTGCTTGCTTGCAAAAGACTGCCTAAAAGGGAGACTCATGTAGTTCATACTGGAGCCGGGCCCGGCGCAAAACATCTGGATTAGTTGATATGGAGAGCTAAGTACCAAGAGGCCGCTATTATACAGGCCCAATTCTTAAGGGGCCGTTTCCTTTCAACTGAAAAGGATCTTCGACCCCCCAGAACATGCCCCCCAAGCTACAAGTTCATCTTGGGGGTGTGCAAAAATGTCAAGGCACAGATCAATGCGCACACTACAAACCTCCCGCTCAAATATCTGCAAAAACTGTGGCCCATGAATACCCCTATATAGTCACACTCCCTAATAGACTTTCAAACAAGCCCCCATCTTGGCTCTTTTACATACACACAAACACTTCAAAGCGCACACCAGGTTTTTCATGTAATAGCCCTGTATGCCGAGCTGGCAGCTGTGTATCCCACCACAAGCAGCTGTCGACAAGTCTCCTCCGGCACTTAGCCAATCTAAGACTGAACCCTGCGGGTGTTCCGCTGACCTCCGTTTCGGGTTTAAGCTTGGGATTTAACGTCTGTTTTCCGCAAGGGTCATTGAATGAGTTCCTGGCCCAGCACCAATGCAATCTTCATCACTTAGGAATGAGGAAGCCCCGGTGAAAACTTGTTCTTGGATGCGGGGTATGCTAGGTGGTGAAAACGTTCCCTCAGTACCATGCCCTGGTTTCTTATGTGATTCAGTTTGTCGAACAGTCTAGCAAACCATACATATAGCTTACATGTCCACCACCCACAGCCCTGTGGACGTGCAAGCCTGACGGCCTGAAGCTGTACCTGCAGGTCCTGGGTACTTCTCACCTGCTTGGAGCTGTACTTACGAAGCAGCAAGCGCCCAAGTGGCATGAGATGGCTACGAAGATGGCTACAATGGGATATAACTGATATAGCTACGAGAGGGCCGTAGTGAAACTCAACCTCCACGGCTCCACGTAAGCCTGGGCCCTGAACGTGGCATCCTAAGCCTGCCATCCAAAACTCGAAATCCAAAAACAAGGCATTGGAAATAGAGACCTGAATTTCTTGACATGTTTGGAAACCTCGTTGCAGCATCTACATTCTTCGCGCGGTATGCTACGAGGACTCACGTATGTGAACATCAAAAGCCAAAGAACAGATTTAACGTTTTCCACTGCAACAACATAGGCCATTCCCATGCGCAGCCTGACCACTGCATCTGTAACTGCCACTTTTTTAGTTCGCTCCTGGTGTTAGCTAGGCCATGTATCAAGGAACGCTAGATTCTGATGAGACCCCAAAAACCACCCTACCCCCAGACCGCACACCCTCAACACTGGATGCAAAAAAAGAACTCTCCTCTGGCGGCCATAATGTCCGCTCCAGGGAGAGCCAAGTAATGTGTCGAACTGCCTCCGAAAAGCTCTACTCAGACAGGCCTTCTAAGATTTACTGGCATGTGAGTTTCTGAAACAAGGTTCCCGCCAGCCGATAGGTTCCTCAGGGTATGGTTGAGCTTCCCTAACGGATGATATAATGCATCATGCAAAGCCGAATCGCCCTGTCCAGAAACCTTGAAAGGAAGGTCTAGTGGGGATGGTGGAGTTGGGATTTCGTTGTTGAGCTTAGAGCCTCGGGGTTGGACGTTGATAGGGCGTCGGCCGAACCAGACCCAGCTGCCTGAAGCCTGTCATAAAATCAAAAATGAACGAGTTAAGTAGATACCCAGACTCGGAATGCATTGAGCTTTGAGATTCTACTTGCTGTGGCAAATTTGGGAATCAAGCATCACTGGGATCGTGGGTCAGGGGGCTTCGGCATAAAATGGAGAACTAAATGGAAAGAACACGGAAAATGAAATGGACACCTCCCCACCTAGGATACCCCGAAAACATATGCACCCTCCCCGCGCCCAAGAGGATCTCCATGCCTGGTCGGGGAACTATGGAGCATGATATTCGCGAATTAAGCGTGCCTGCATAAACTTTCTAATCCATATGCTCCTCACCCTTGTCGAGGGGCTTCTCAAATGGGACAGGTCATGATCCAGATTGAAGGGTTTCCTTTATGGAATCTGCAGGGACTGTTTCGAGGAACTCCCTCATCCATGTATTTTGCAGCGAGCTATCCTGACAACCCTTTCTGAACCGAATCGCCCGCTCTTTGTCGGAGGTGAACAAGTCAAAAGCTTGAGCCGCTGCAATCCCTTGCCCTGAAAATCTGAACCCAAATCCCTAAACCCAAGCTCTCAATTCCAGGCACCCAGACCTAATCCCAACACCCGAGTTTCCAAAGCCTGCGCACTAAGCTAAACCTGAACGCAAAATCTCACAATGCAAGATTTCCAAGAAAGAGGCCCTTCCCTCCGCCTCGGAGATCAATGGACTGAGTCCAGCTGCGTCGCGTATTCCCACCGGGAGATAACCCGAGATCGAGGACACCAGCGAAGCCACACTCATGGGTTTGGGGTTTAGGACATCAGGCGAGGGAACAGCATTGTCTAAAGGGTAGGTTGTGCCTTTTGCGGACTAGGGGAGCAAGTCTGTGTCTTGTTCAGGGATTTATAAGGCAAAGCGTCCACAATGATGTGAACTACAGTCACCATGATCCATGCTAAGTAATACAAGTACTGCTGTTTTGGGTAAGGTTAAAGGGTAGGCTTCTCCGCTTGCAGGCTGTAGTCTTCTCTTTACTTGTGCATGGCTAACATGGCTATTAGGCCCTCTTCGGCCGAGGGCTCAAGGCTGGCTGTCCCCAGTCCTAAGCCTTGAACCCTGAAGCCAAAGCCTAAACCCTGGGCCCTTTTAGTTGCCCCGCCTAAATTGGGCAGCCTGCGGAGGCACAGCTATCGTCTGTTCTGCCTGTACTTCAGAACCCGGGAGTTGAAGTTGTGAAGCCGCACTGAGCAACAACAGCAAACATATAAGCCCTAGACCCCGTAGGAAACAGCAAGCAGACCACACCTGCCTGAGTTGAGCCAGCATGGCATCCGTTCGAACCGGCAGTTGACAGTGCAAGGTGGGGGCTTCGAGATTGAAGGCCAAAGCTTAGGGCTTAGTGCTTACACTCGAGGGTTCTCAAATTCTGAGGTTTAGAATTCATGGGTTACGGCCGCTGCTAGGAGTAGGGCTACCGTCAGGCAGGCCAAGCTTTATCCTGACTTTTTCAACGCGCAGGCATCTTTCATCGGATGAGTGGAGCCTCTACATGTTGGATTATGACGGTCGGTATTATAGGCTCTATAGAAAGGCAATTGGAACAGCACCCCAAATGCTCAAATACTACAGGAGTGCAAGGTCTGACATGCAGATGACACATGGGAGTCGTACCCACTTCTGAAAGAAGTTCAGGAACTGAGATGAAGCGATGAGAGATGTGAAGACGTGCGAAGCCCAGGGCTCAGTTTCAGCTCAGATGAATCTAGGTTGCTTCATTCAACTCGGCCTCTTGTGGTCTTTGATTTCTCTTCTGGGCCTGCATACGCAGCAGCCAACTAAGCGCAAAACATGTTGTAATGTGCTGCACATCAGATGATGCACCTCTGTCAGCACTGAAGAGCTTAGGCTCAAAAGTTTAGAAGTTCTCTCCTTCATTTTCAAGCAAACACAGTCACTGAAGACGTAGAAAAAGTAATTTGCGTTGGGGCATGTGCCGAAGTTAGTCTTCTGCACACCACCCAACACGGCGCGAGCCATAACAATTGACAATATCAGCAGGAACACTACGTACCAACAGCAAGACTAACACATTCCAATAATCATGATAGGGCCCGCCTTCAAAGGACCCCATGGAGAGCAAAAGGGGTCCCAGGCCCTGCTGAGCTGGAATTGATGCTCTGCCTGCAGTGCGTCCAGGTGGGAGTACCTGTGTACTCCCCACGGCCACGAACCTGACTCAGATGATGGACCTGGTGCCCATGCCCTCGATGTGCGTGCAGGTAGGCGAAGCTTGGGATCAGAACCTCAGGCGTTTACAACCTCACCGGCATGTGCAAACTGCGGGACCGTGTAGACAAACTTCCCATCAGAAAAGTAAAGTCATGAATGTGCAAAGATCCTGAGGCAGACCATGTCAACGCTTGAAGTCTCTGATCTACGCTTCATGGTTATCTTTTCTGATTAGCCGGACGCTAATTACATCTCTAGTTCTCATCAACATGACACCTGACATCCTCAACCCTAAGCCCTGACATTTTACAATCTAAACCATCGTCTCAAGCAGCTAATGCCTATGCAGGGTTGAACGCCTATCCGTTCCGTTGAGCTATTTGGAGGTGTGACAATCATCATCTTTGTAATAGATATCCAGCTGTAACCTCCACGCATGAGAGGTCAGCTTGCACAGTGATTCCAGCCTTGAACCCTCATTTGGAGAGCTTGGCGACGCCCAGCGTCATTCTTCTGCTTCGATTAGGCGATCTTCTGCAAAGAATGTTCACCTCAGCACCAGTGAATCGTAGTGATGCTCTCCCCATACATCTACCGCAGCTATACTGCAAAAGCTATGGTATGCTGCCTGGTTCCTGAACAAAATGTAGATGCATGGCATCGCTGGATATTGGCTCTTGACTAGGAGCGTAAAGCTAAGATTGTAGGTGTTGGCGCTTTTCCGTCATGTCTTTCTGCAGGTGCCCCCATGCAAAAAGACATGATTTCTCCAAGTCCCTGAAAGAGCCAAGCGTCACGAATCTTCCTTGATTGCCAGCGACTCTCCGGACCTCGCGCTGAAAGTCGATCGGGGACTTCCGCCTGGAGCTATCTGGATGAGAGCTCTCGGAACAATGAGACCTCTATCTTAATGCAGGAGTCACGTGGACTGATTGTGGTACATATCCATGGGAGACTTGCTTCATGTTGCCACGTTTGGCAAAAGTCCGCATAAAATGTGTAAGAGATAATCTTAAATAGACGATTGCGGGATGCAGGGTTCTCCACTTTTACACTCCTGCTAGTTGGGGATGCCAATAGCGCCGTAGACTTACGGTTCTGATGCACCCCGGAGAAAAGAAGACCAGAATAGTCCACTTCATTAATGAAGTCTACATGATCCTTGAATCTCCTAGCAGACTGCACCCACAATTTGCCAGTCCCTTCCGGTTGCCCTATGACAACCTAACAAGCCCAATGTAGAATTTTCTGTCAATTTTACGGCCCAAGCAAAATGCTACTGATAGACTTTAGAGCTCATAGGTACTGTCCTTAGCCTTTAGGGCCCAAAGCTGGTGTTGTCTGTAGACTTACTCACAACCCGAAGGTTGGGTGACTGGGTATGGGGAATATTAATTACTCCCAAAGGACATCTCATCATCAGCCGAAATTCAGCTCGGGGCGCGGGTCTCACCAGGGGCCCATCACCCAGGTCCGAGTCCGTGGGCTTCGAGCGTGGCTCTTGCCGACTCCGCAGCTTCCTTTAGCAAATAGGATTCTATACTCCCGTCCCCAGCCTCAAAGGGGCACAACTCATTTGATGGACAGTTTGAGCTTGTTTAGGCGTTGTTTGGGGCTGGGAGGTGTTGAGGGCAGTGCAAACACCATGATTAGCAAGGGGTGGTAGGGGGCTGCTACCTTAGAATGCAATCCCAGCAACGGCTTGTTGCTGCTTTGCCTTGATCACTGGCAGGGACTCAAATGAGCACCAAAGTTTCTCATACCACCGCTTTCAGGTGGATATCACAACATTCAAGTCGTGAGGGTGCTACACAAACAACAACCCCACACAGTTTTCAGCACCTTGCAATGTAGCAGGAGACACGAATCACATGAAGAGAGGTTCACCAGCAAAGAATATTGGGAACCCTGAAGACTTAACACCAAACCTTCCACCCAAAACCCATTCAGAGATGGGATGGCTCCTGAATCTCTTCCGGCGTCACGTAGCAGGCGGCCTTCCATCATAGTGGTTTGCAAGAATGCTTGGGGAGAGCAAGGCTGCGGTGAACTCTGAATTGAACGGCGCCTTTGCTGATACTTTTCTTGGTACTGCCCTTTGTCCACAGACACATCCCGAGGCAAAATCCTCTTCTAACTAGCCAATTTCTCGGGTGTAATCAGGAGCTTCCGGTATAATCAGGAGCTTCCGGAAACCCTACAATCTAAGAGTGCATACCCTCGACAACCATAATGGCTCCTCATAGTTGAAAAGAACCTGACAAAACACCCAAACAGGCCCTAATTCGTCGGAGCCTTCGTTGTGCGCACGCGCATGAGCTCTGAAACACGCTGGAGCTCCTCGTTTTTATTCTAAGGGCCTCTGAAATCATCTCGGGTAGGCGGGTTCTGGTTTGGCAGAGTGCGGGTCTTTTGCGGGTGCTTGAGTGGACCCCCGTTCGCAGCCGAAGGGTTGGGGCCAATCAGGCCTGGACAAGCAGCAGTGCTTTCGGGGAATGTTCTGCAGGGGCACTTTTTGCAATTTAGTGAATAGGGATGAATTCGATTGCATTGGCGGTCTGACCATCTACACAATGTCCTAGGGTTGAATCGGCTGTCGGAAGGCGCCAGCTCTGGCATTTTTTTGGAATTGGTTTAGGCAACTTGAGCCGCAAAGGCCCCTTAGAGATTCTGACAGGAAACAGAGCCAATGTCTACAAGATCCTTGGAAGCCTACAGTGCGCTCTCTCCAGAATAAACTCACCTTCATGGCTGGCCTAAACAACACCCCAACTAGAAGGGAATGATTCCATGTCCAAGACTTCACTCAGGGCACTCCCCCCATCCTTCAAGGCCTGAACTGAACAGGCTTGCTGGTGCTGAAGGCTCGGGGGGGAGTGTGCATGCCATAATAGGAAGCATATAAGCATATTCATGGAATCCATCCCTCCACTCCCTGTTGAGATTCAGTAAATAGAAATCTCGTAGAAGCTGTCTCCTCTAAGTCAGCAGGAACTGGATCTTTCCTCACAACCTGCCCAGGGAGTCTGAGGAATACATCCTCTGAAGCCGTCTAAAAGTCTGAGAACCACAACTTCAATCTGCTGAACTACATGCAACACTTCCAGAGAATTCACCCTGCCAACCATGCAGGCAGGCAAGGAAAACAAGCTCTTTTTGTTGGCACTTTACAAGAACGCTGAAGACATAAGCGTGGATGCTTGGCAGCTGGTTTCGCCCGAACATGAAAGCTTCAAAAGGAAAGCAGTCTGCGCAGTCATATCATAACGGGCTGAACACAAGATCTAGAACTTAGTGAATGTTAGCAGGGAATGGAGGAACGGGATCCGCATAGTAGCCCTACACAATCCTCATCAATCCGCCAGTATACGTTTTCTGTGTTTCATTCCTTCATTCCCTACTAGGCCCTACTAACCCCTGCAAATCTCTGCGGCCTGCATGTCTGGGACGCCTCTCAAGGTCACGCTGACCTTATCAGAATTAGGCTTCAGTGCGTAAAATACTTTGCCCCCATAATGGCTGAAAGCTGAGGATGTGCAAGCAACTCCTTCCCCATGTGCAACTACACCCAGCTTACAGGCCCCCTTCGAGATTTAGGGTTTAGAGGCCCTTCCCATTGCCAGGGATCTCGTGAGCTTGCAAAACCATTCAGGTGGCTAGAAGGGATCTGGGATTCTGCAGCAGCAGACTAGAATGCACTCGCGGCATGACTCAACATAGGAGAATTTACAATGTATTGTGCACGACCACCTTTCATACCTTCTTTGGGCTCGATTCGACTAATGTTTCCTTCCCCGTAGACCTTGCCATGAAGGAAGTCATCTCGCAAGAGAGGCACAAACCCCTCCAACCTATACTCGGACCAAGTTGTCTGTAAAGCCATGCCTTGTACAAACAAGGCACCGACATCCAGTCCGCATCTGAGGAAGCCCCAACCTCGCCTGTGATGTTTTGGAGGTCTGTCTTGAGGGTTGGCGCGCGTCTCGCTGCAGGCACGGTCAAAGATGTTTTTTGTGCCAGGGCTGTGCGCGAGTTTTTCTGCGTCTACGCGCGCGCTGGCGCCAAACTTGGGCATGGGGTTAATGGGCTGGCCTGCAGAGTTTTAGGATTCAGTCCCCCGGGCTTCAACTGTAGGATTTGGGCCAAGAGATTCTGGAGCTCAATCTGTCTTGTCGTTGCAGTACGACTCAGTTTTAGAAGCGTCAGGAAATGAGCTTTCCACATAAAAATGTGGCTTGTAAAGGGGTTTTCGGGTGAAGTCCATCTAAACTCATGAGAGCATGTCTTGTGCATGAACAAGATGTGCGGGTTGAAGCCCTGATAGAAAAGATGCCACAACACATAGCCACAGGAAGATTCAGCATGAAAGCCTATGTTTTGATGCTGTCATCTTTATTAGAGTATGTTCAAAAGGGCTTTTGACAAAAAAAGCATGGTCCCGGATTCCGACGCGCTCTGTATAAAGTTCAGATTATTGGGTTTAGGGAATGCAGGTGTTTGGGGCTCAGGCATCTGGGGAACCTTTGATTCTTGTTTGATGTGTATTGCTTGAGGCTGGTTCGGCATTTCGGAATTTTTGAATCGGGAGGTAATGTGCCGAACAGAAGGCGCAACATCACAAGAACTTGCATCTGTTCTTGGATGCCACATCTATGTCATCTTGCTATGCTGAGGCATGACTGTTCAAAGGCCAAGATATGCAGCGTGAAATCTAGCACCTCCTAAAAACTAGATCACTTGCCCTTTCAAAAGAAAAGACCCCAGATCCTGAAGACCTCAAACACCAACTCCTGATCCCGAGACACACACAACTGACCCTGAGACGGACGCCCCTGATCCTGAGCGAGTCTCTGACTTCGACAGTGCGCGACTGGAACAGGCGCTCCAACAAGCCGGGCGAGCGTCGCACCTTTCAGGAGATCCCTATAAATTGTATTCAAGTTGGAACCGTAAACTCCAAGCCCCTACGCTGTGCACCCGTAAACCTGTACCTCGTCATCTGCCTTCAAACCCTGAATCTATCCCCTAATCCCCCGAAACCAAATCTCTATAAACCCTACCTCACCCTGAACTCTAGAGCCCTCAACTCTGAAGCCTTCCTGCTTGGAACTTATTCGTTGTGAGTAGGGAATTCAGGCATGAAGCCCAATAATAGTAGCCCTAAAAACAACAACCACTTAGTAGTTTCCATTGTCTTCTCCATTCAATAAGTCCGCACTAGCAACCAGCAAGCTAATCCTGAACATTATCTCTCCAGAGAAGCCCCCAGTTGCCGTTTCACGTTCCATTCAAATTCCCACTCCCTACCCTAAACCCTAGACAGAGGGTTCCATTCCCTTTCCATTCTATATCATTCTCTATGTGGAACCAGGATGCAAAACAGCCTTGTCCCTAGCCAACCGCCAGAGGAACTCGGCCGCAGCAGTGCGAAGCACGTTGTCTGCTACGAAGACGGCTCCCGAAGGCCTGACTGGTGAATAGTAGGGAAGGAAGGGAATGGTAGTCAGCACCGGGCTTATATGGCTTTGGGAAGGCAAAAGATGATGGAAAATGCCGGGGTATTAGAGACTACGCAGAAGCTACTGTAGGGATGCATTCCGTCATTGCTGAACCATTCTGGGGCTTAGAGTTCGTGATCAAATCTTTAGGAGGTTTGGGTTCAGAATAGTTTGTGGTTCATACAGTCTATCCTAATTGTGCGGTGTGCTAGGTTCATAGGGTTGACAAGCTTTAGGCTTTGCAGTGCGAATACGGAAGGAAGTTCGGGCTTAAGGTTGATAAGGCTGCTGAGAGCAGTAGGCGTAGGGTTTAGGCAGTTTAGGGTTTACCTAGGGTTTGTAGGGTCTAGCGGTACCCTTGGGCCCCTGGAGAAGCGTAGGAACCCTCAGAGGTTTTGCGGGGGTCCTTGCTGTAAATTGGTGGTAGTATGAGTTTGTTTAAGCCTTCTCCAGTGTGGGTGGCCTCGCATACATACACAGATTGTTGTCTTGTAGGAACTATGTAAGGTTCTATGGGGACTGTGAAGCTCAGGCTAGAGTGTTTGAAGACATTGGGCCGCCCTGGTTGCTTCATACGCTGCATGCATTTTGATGAAGCGTGCCCTGTTTTTCAGAATTGCCTATCTGGCCGCTTGCCTCTTTGGCTTAAAGTTAAAGACTCATTATGGTTTTAAGCGTTTTTCATGAAAAGCTTTTATGGAGGTTTGGGTTGGAGGGTTTCAGGCAGTTTCGAGGCTCTGGGATTTTGGGTTGTGATGCTGGGCTTGCGTCAACACTTCCTACAGTCCCGATTCGCGGTTTAGCCTTATGCCTCAGCAGTACGAACTCGTACCAGGATTCAGGGCTTGTAGCTTGGTTAAACGTTTCGGCTACCACGTCCCGTCCTGGGTCCACCTGAAGGAAATAGAAAGCAATGGATGCAGCGCGTGCTTGGCAACATATGTCAATGCGGTGTAGAGCTGAGGGCTTTGAGTTCAGGGCTTCTGCTCTAGAGCTGTCGAGCTTGGGGTTCAGGCCTCAAAACTAAGGCAATGACGTGGCTCCAGGTATCTCTTATGAAAAGTGCATTCAATACCTCTCAGGTTGACGTCCTCAGAGGTTTCGACCGGGAACATACTTTCCCGGATCAGAGTCGGAACGAATCTGCAGAATGAGCTTGAGGAGACTCCCGATTCTGTTGTTTCGGACTCCCCGCCAAGCAGCTCCATACCCAAAACCTTCTGCCCTAGGCGCTTAGGCGACAGACTTCATCACGTGACCAAAAACCCTCAGCCCCCAACAAAAAAGTAAGCTCTAGACCCCGAGCCCAGGAGGTTTGAGGAAGATTGCAGAAGCCATCCACAACCCCAACCGGAAAGTAGAAAGCTACACCCTGCAGTTACCCCTGCTAGGCCTGAGATCTGAGCTACATTCGAGAACTGTCTGTATGGGTTATAGCTATGAGCATGGACCAAGGAGTTCTTTCAGGGAATAGTTGGGAACCCTGAGCACCCATAAAGCCATCACTTGGCCCGGCCCCAGCCAGCAGCTTCTTGTTCAACCCCGCATCCTTTCGTCACTTGTGTCCTCAAAACTATTAGGATCTTTCTTCGCATAACTCTTTCAGAGGACCCATAGCAATGTTTTGACCTCCAGAAACCTCTCTTCCCTAGACCCCGCACAATAAGCCGGTCTCTGAAGTAGTAACCCCCGTTCAGATTGTTGTCTAAACCCTTTCACAAGCGCCTCAGAAGCGCAAGGCCCTCCACGAAGTCTAGATCCTCCTGGTAAAGCTTTATGCTTAGTTTTGGGCTTTCCGGCTTAGGCTTGGTGATGTCATGTTGCACTTTCAGAATTTCGTGGTCTAGACTCCAGTTCTTGGGCTCAGGGCATCAGGGGCTTCAGGAAGTACGCGCCGCTAAACATTATGTCTCAAGTTCGAGGGCTTGAGACCCCATACTCAAATGCTTGCATGAATTGAACGTCTGGATGGCACAGGAGCTCAACTAAGCACTGTAACTCCACACCGAAAGCCACAGGTCCCCATCCCCCCCTATCCTGAAAACTTGTACCCCAAACCCGACCAAACTTGAACTCCTCAGCATGAAACACCTCGGAAAAATCATCCTACTGTTGGAGGCTTGAGCATGGGGTCTTCCTCCTCGCCCTCAGAATTGCTTCCTAAAAGCCCCCTCCAGACCCCTCATGTCTTGATGGCACCCGGGTCTCCGGATACTGCGTGCCCCAGCGGTCAATAAACATGGCGTCGAAAAATGGAGCAGTCGGACACTCACATTCACGTCCTGAGCTTCGAGGTTGCCGTCTTCGCAAGTTTATGAACGTCTGGAGGTTCGGGGTTTGCAGGTTTAAGGTAGGATACGCTAGTCAAGGTACCGGGCTACTCCAGGTGCAGCATACTGAGGCGTCACGCAGCCTTGTTGTCTACACCCTCCATGCGCCACTGTATATACATATATATATATATGATATATGTGGCTTCCGTGTTCAGTGATGAAGGTTCAGGGTTGAGTTGAGTTGCTTGGGTATGGCGTGTCAAGACTTTGGGACTTGTGGTGTAAAATGGCGAGCTGATACCTGTCCTACGTCCTGAATTGTCCCCATGAATGTCGCTGGGCCACAGGAAGGCTGCCAGTTGCATAGGGGTTATATATAGAGGTATAACATTGGGGATATATTGGGATAATGGAAAGAAAATGGAAACTACAAAATCAAGATAGGGTACATATTCAATCTGGTATTCACTTCATTTTTTCGCGGCTAACCTCATCCCGAAACTCAGCAGTGATACTGCGCAAGACTGAGGTCATCGATGAAGGTACAGGTTACTTGCAGGATCCTCGGCTGTTAACGGTCGAATTTTGCTTCTAAAAAATACCTTGAACGTGCTCTGTACGAGTATATATGTATACATATGTAAGTTCACGCATACTCTTGTATGTGTGTAGGCAGGTATGCATAGGACCTTATGCGCCCCCACGAAACACTCCAGGGGTGTCTTACCATTTAGGGGTGTGTTCCTGCCAATGTCAGGAAAGTATCGCGCTTTGAGGCGCGGAAGCAGAAGCCGCGAGTGGCCAGTCCAAACACGGATCCGTGCAGAGAGCCCCGCATGAGCAACAATGCCTGGCAAGCGGCTACTATAAACACAGTAAAACTTTCAAAGCAAAATCTGAGATTTGGCGTGCATGGTTGCTTGTAGTGACATTGCGGCAGTAGGATCTGCCGTCTCCGAAGCTTCCGGCCAGCATGATTCCAGGTTGGTTTGGTTCGGTATCACGGAAGGCACGCGCAGGAAGAACAGAAAGATCGCAGGGCATGCGAAGGATGGACAATGGCCGTGGTTGGGCATCTGACACCTCAGAGCCACGACTGAGGACTCCGCTGCGAGAGATTGCAACCAGAACAGGGTCAATCTCCACTGTAGTTACCTGAAAGCTTGCGGATTGAGGCCAGAAGTTAAGAATGAAGGGCTCAGGCTTAGCACCCTCAAAGAATTGGATTTGAGGTCACATGCTTGAGAGGAGGGGCCTGGGGCTTTGGGTTCGGGGAATGGCCTCGAAACCACTACGCAAACATGACGGCATCCAAGAAGTGCCGGGTGTGCCGGGATTGCCACAGTTTGGATAGCTTGGAAGCCTACCTATATTAAGGATTATGAACCGAAGACTTTAGGTTTGGGGCCGTTTTGGTGAGCACCCAAACTGAGGAACGGTGATAGCGCTGCACTGAAACATCCTGTATTGCTTGCAGCCTCCAAGCTCACGACAATCAGCGTACATGCCATGGAGTCTCAAGGGCTTGGAGCTTATGCTTTGCAGCTATGCCTTTAGAGTCGAGGCGTTCAGGTTGAGGGAGCTCGGGCTTAGGCTTCGTATGCCGATAATTGGTCGACTGCTAAAAGAACAGACTCTCCTTGCATTTTAAGGTTCGGGGCTCATGGCGGCTCATGCAGACTTCTGCTATACCCAGCTTGACTGCCCCGTCACATTAGTGATCCCGTAGCTTTCTGTATACTGAATACCTCATTGGGATAGTGCCTCTGCCCCTATCAGAGTCCCCCATAAGATTGTTGTAATTGAAGTATTCGGGGATTGTTATAGGATGGGAGCAGCATTCAGTGTCCAACCTAGGGGCTAACCCATTGCGAGCTCAGGTTTGTATGCATGCAATCATGTATAGCCGTGTATGTGTATCTTCTTTGTATATCAGGGGATTGCGCAGAAAGTAGACCCGCTCAGGATTCTGCAGAGGCATGTAGTTTTGAGAACCTTCCATATCTTTGTAGGAGGATGCCAAGAGAAGTAAAGCCACGTTGGCAGCCTCGAGTGACCTCATGCCAAGTCCTGACCTTCAGGACTTTTCAACACACAGCCCTGACAGATTATCCCCTTGATCCTAAAGCCTCTCTAAAACAAGCAAACCCTAAATCTTTGCACCGTAAATCCTCCAAACTCCGAACCCTGCATCCCAAAGCCCTCAACCCCGTACGCAGCCCACTCCAAATCCTTGAGCTAGAAACAGAATGCAAGGCTTAGGCATCTTGCAGCTGAAGCACTCGCACCGAAGTCTGGGAGGCCACTGCTAGAGCTGAGTAGGCGCAATAGGTGCCAATCCTTCTGCTGGTTTCCTACAATCGGCTTGATCAGGGTTATAGAGGGCTATATAAGGTTTTTGGGTTCTGAGGGTTCGGCGGCTTTTGCAACCTTAGGGGTATTGTTGGGGTCCCCTTGTAAGTCACAAGGAATCATAGCGTTATTGGGTCTACGTTGGGGGCCCCCTCTTTTCTGGAAACTACTGTCTTGGCTGCACCGTATACCCGGTATACCTCCAAGCAGGTCTAGGACAGACCTTGCGTAAGCCGGCCAGATTCTGGGCTTTCAAGTCCAGGAGGCGGTGGCAACAGGACTATGTATTTGATTTCCAGGGGTCTTGTAGGTGAATTTGGAAGTTCATTCTGAGTATGCTCGGTTTATAAGGTAGCTTTCGAAGTCCACATTGTTTTTACATGACTGTTGGTGAGGCTTATCGATGGAAGAGCTTCCGTAAATGTGGCCAGGTTCAACATAAACCTAGGAGTTTCTCCACGCTGCACTGTGCAGGTCCCATCTCTGGATCGAGGTCCCCCAAATAGAGCAAGCCCTCTAAGCCCCGGAATAATCCCCTTTGAAGTCTACCCTGGCTTTGAAGTAACCTGGGGCTTGGAGGACAAGGTTTTCCAGCAGCCATGTCAACCACGCCCTCTTGGCTCAGGGCTGTGATTCAGCCTTCAAAGAACTCAAATTTTCGTCTTGGTTTCCGGTTTTGAGGCCGTCTCCGGGAGAAGATCAGGATACGGATGTTAGCTTTTTAAAGCTTACGAGAGCACCTTCAGCGGTCATATTTGAACCGGCGCTGGGCAGTCCGCACGACACCTTGGCCCCATGAGACTGCGAGGGGTATTCTTGTGAACAACCGCTTGAGGCCGAAGTGGTAGAAGGTCTTCGCATGGCGCCTTGAGAATCGTCTAGTAGGCGATGACATAGTAGGCAGTCTTGGCCTACATATGCAAAAACGCAGCGGGCGGATTTCGGCTTCGAATCAGAACAGCTTTCATAGGTCTAGGGCCTAGGGAGGTTCCCACCGACTTGGTAGCGTATAGAAACGCCAATGGATTCTGATGTTAAGCCTTTGCTCCAGGTATCTACGACCCTACAAGCAAAGCAGCCCTCCAAATGACAAGGTGCTACTTTGGTTTGGCCTGCCAGTATGTTTCTGCCATTTGTCTCGGACCTCCAATGATTGCTGCAACATTACTCCTAAACCACCGAAATTGTTCCCTCATAGCCGTTGCAGACAGTCTTTGATCATCCGCTCTGTGACTCTGATCAGCGGTCGGAGTATGCGGTGCCTGGGGAAGTATCAGTACGGGCCCGCAACCATGACCTTAAATCCTTGAGCCCAAAGCGTTGAAGCCCCAAGCCAAACGCAACATGCCTAAAGCAACATCAAGTCTACAGCCTGAAGCTCAGAAAGGCCTGTCACTCTGCTACATTAACATGAACCTTCAAAAGTGCTACCAAAATGCTTGTCCTCTTGAAAAGCACCTAGATGGGCTTCTGTGATCGTTCAGGGGGACACGCTCCACAAAGAATCCGGAACTCTCAGCTTTCCAGCCAAAAGTCTCCAAGACCTCGGATTCCACGCCCGCCCGTGCTGGCGCCGCACCCGCCAGTGCAGCAAGTAGAGTGTCAGCCTCCGAAATGGCAAAACTGTTCGCGCAAACCAAACTATGGATTGGAACAACGACTCACTGCTGAATGGGCACAGATTTCGGAACATTCAACACCAGTGCCACATCCACCAAGACGACAACCCGTTGCTGAGATTTGTGGCAGGATGAAATGCATCCACAGCGGGCCGGGGGAAAGATCTGAATGAGTTCGGCAACGAACGATGGCAGCTATTGAAGGAAGGCAACCGCCCACAGCAAAAAGAAGGTCTTGATGCAGCTTGTCAGCAAGGCAGCACCATACAATGGGGGGGGAGGCTGGGTTGCAGCCCTGGATCACATATCTCCAAACATAGCTCTCTGCTTGGCCGCGAGTAGACTCGAACCCATAACCCTAAACCCCTTTATCAGCGGTGGGTGCAGCAGCATGAGCGTTACTATCCTGAGGTGGTTACTCAGCATGTCTCCCATGCAAACGCAGGTGAAGAAGAGAGCCTACCCGGTTACCCTGCCTCAAGTAAATCCAAGGCACTACCCTTTTTGCGCTGCTTGCAGCCAAGGAGTTTAACAAACAATGGCTCACTTCCCTCCAGGAAGCTCAGCTCAAGTCCACGTGCCTTACCTTAACCAATTCTCACAGAGAGGGTCTGCCCAAATACAAGAAAACAGAATGCTCCGCATGGTATAAGGAGGCATCTCCAAATTGAACCCTGATGTTGTGAAGACCAAGGTTTAAGCTCTGCCGCCTTGCTGCCACCAGCGAACTTCGACTGAGCAGGCCCGCAGCATCAGTGTTGGGGCTTTCTAATTCGCTCCGCAATTTAATGTTCCGATTTAGAGGGTACAGGAGGATTCAGCATGTGCGGCTTCAACGTACGCATAGCCTGGCACCGCTGCACAGCAACATCCCGGAGAGCTTAAACAAAGCTCCAGTGGCTCAGTGGCTCAGTCATATGTCCTACCAGAACATGCCGGCTGACTTCAGTGGCAAACCAGAACAAAATGCACTTAGCAATCGCCTAATTAAACAAGAACCAGACCCCCAATTAACGGGAATAACCACGTCCAATCCAAAACGCTGACATTTGCGCTGGCAGATCGTTAAACCCAACAGATTCACTTCATCAGGGCAAACCTTGTAAGCGCTAAAATCTGCAGGAATAGTGGCCCAGCCCCGCACGACGCCAAGCTCTTGGCCAAAGCCGCTCATGGCCTTTCATTGCGTGGGTTAGTGGGTTTTGGAAAAGGGTTTTAATGCTAAAGGCCTACCTAGACCTCCCGGATATGCGAGAAGGGCCTATGCATTCTCTGTGCCCGTCGTTGGATCGGTGCCCGGGGTTTTCATGATTTGGGGGTTCGGCAAGCCTGGATCGTTTGCTTGAGCATCCAAAATTAGTTCTGCCTTAGGATCTGAATCTTATTGCTTGGGGAAAGAGAGCGGTACCTGGGTACGTTTGTATCCCCTTGCATCCAGAGGTAGTTGGGTCCGTACGCGCCTTGGAGAGTGCAAGGGTAGGGTTCGCCCTGAAGCTAGCAGGAATGCGACACGATGCCAGGCAGGGAGTAGCATGTGTTCACGGTACCACCATGAAGTTGCAAAGGCATTGAGCTGCACAAGAAGACGCGTTAATCTGGTCTCCCCTTCTTAACATCTTCTGTGTGGCTTGACGTGTTCATCATGTAGGACAATGACAATGCAAGCCTGCGTGCCGATACTGCAAGCTGGTTGGCTGTGGAGCCGGGTATGCTATGAGCCCTGCATGGCATTGCTCCAACTCTACAACTCAGTTGTACGTCGTTTTGGGGATATGTTCGCGGGCGGCGGTGCTGGGTTGAAGTCCCAAATAGCCATTCCGGCTGGCAACTTGAAACCTCAATCCCACCATTCTCAGCTCAATTTCACAATTGGAATGCCCACTATTCCACCATGGGAAAACTGCCTAAATACTCAAGTGCTCCAGATAGATTGCTTCTCAAATGACAGCTAAACTGCACGAAGTACCAAACCATAAACCGAAAACACTGCAATCAGAACACAGCCCATCCTGTGGACCTTTGCAAAAGTGCGCTATGGGGGCCTTGGACCCACGAGAAAGAGTCATAACGTTGCTTCCACTTACGGTGGGACGCTGTAGCTGCTTGCTCCATACACACATGACGTACCAAAAAAGTTCTCAAAAGGCCTTCAGAATCGCTGTAGGTTGTCCAGGCCCCGTCGCTAGGGCACAGTGTAACAGCGACAGTTCCTGCTGGCTGGCTTGCAGTGGCAAGGGGGGGTGTGGCGCGATTTCGAAGCTTCGGGTCCTATGTTTGTACCGCAAGAATCAAAGCCAGGGATTGTAAAAGCTTCAACCAAGCCATGCGATATGAGAGGCCTCTGTGTTCGTCCTGCGATTTGTCGGGTTAAGGAGTTGGAATTCGAAAGCATTTCCGAAAATGGGGGCAACACAATCCACTACTCTCCATTAAAACCCAAACTTTACTTCTCTGGCTACACCAAAAGTTACCAATTGTGGCTTTAAACTAGGGTTTTCTACGAGCTCCCAGATTAAGCCAAGAAAACGAAAACAACAACGAAGATAACGTTGAAGAGAAAAGTACATAAGGGGCTAAATGTCGTGCGCAAGGCCGGGGAGTAGGATAAAAACGAGTAATAAGGCGACGGGACGAGAAGATGAAGAGTGAGAAACGGATTAGACAAGGCTTAGAAAACACCCAGCAGAGCTCCAAGGAGCGAATCAGTCCCGATAGTAGGACAACGTGAAACAAAGAAGGTGACAAGGCGTGGGGACAAGTGGGATACGGGATGCACTGATGAAAAACAATAAATGAAGCATACACGGTAACATACAACAGCCCACTCCGCAGATCCCCTTGCAATAGTTGTCGGGGGTCCCTTTGTGGGCGCGTTATTTGAGGATGATAACGCTTTGCGTATACACAGGAGGGACCCGTATGTTGAGCAGATAGAAACCAGTGCCCCTGCCATCCATCACATAACCATTTCATCAAACGAAAGACCAGGACTCAACTCCATGGTATCTACACTCCAAGAACCGCACAATTGATGCCATGAGCCCCCCAACTCAAAAGTACCAGAACATGAGAGATAAATGCTGGACACTCATCTGCAAGAGTCAACCCTGGAATCCTAAGCCTGCAAAGGAGAAAAAGCAGTGGAACCTTGCGATATGGCGATGAGGACCTCAAAGAATGCACAACTTCCAACTGAGGGCTACGTGAGGATAGACACGCCCTACCATCCCTGCACATCCCTAGACTCTAGGGATGTGGGGATGGTACGGCGTGTCTATAAACAGTTCTCTAGGAGCTATTTGGAGAAACTCACGGATGAACTACTTGGATTTACGTTCAAGTCTTGGAGCCTTGACGTCGTTGTGTCTGTCATCATGTTGGCAAAGTGTGTCAGTAAGCTCTGGATAAGACTGCAAGTCTAAATCCTAAGCAGAAAGTCCTAAACCTTATGCCCTGAAGCCTGAACCCTAACCGCTTCAAAACAACTGTTTAATTCGGCAACCTAATAACTTTGCACGAAGGGTTTCCAAAAGGTGTGGAAAAAGGCAACTCCCAAAAGGGCAGTCGGAGCATTTGGGACTTCTGTCCTTGCGCTGCACAAGGGCTACTTTTGGTGGGAGCATTGGTCAAAGGTGCCTTCTTGTGGCAGCTGCAATATCCAAATCACAATGACAGGGGGTGTCATGAGAATTTCTCATGTACGGATCTTTGAAAGTTCAGGGTTTAAGGCTCAAGGACAAGGCTAAGGGGCGGTTGGCCAAACAAAGCTTCCTCTACAGGACCTCAAGAACATGTGGAGCACCACGGAACATGTAGCAGGTGCTCGAACAGATGGCTAGAGCTTGGCTAGCTTGCTTTCTGGCTTCAAGGCAAACGTAATACACCTACCTCCGTCCAATGTGATCATGCTAAAAAGGATTTCACAGAAGAAGCTAATTTGATTTGCAACAGCGGCTAACAATCCAAACTCTTGCATTACCTTCAAGACCAATGCAGAACTGTCTGAGTCTCTAGATACCCCAGTTGCTTGCAGCTATGGAAGGTTTCTCAAAGCTGCGCTCAACGCGGATTAGGAATACTAAGAGTATCTCCTTAACATCGTTATCTAACTTTAAGCGATGAGCTGTCGCAACATCCCTGTGAAATTAGCAAGGCAGCTACAAGCTTAGGGTACTGGGCCTTGACTCAGCGTGCTTGAAGTCCAGACCTCTCAACTCTCAACCTGCACCTCTTTCCTTGACGTCTACTTCTGATGGCCAACATCAGCCATAAACTTCACAGTAATCGTAAGCTTCTACTCCCAGGATTCTGCACACACATTTTACGGTCTCAAAAGCCCATAGCCAATGTTGCAAAGCATCTCCTCTTATGATGGTTGTCCCTAATCCTCATGCACGAGGGGATTTTGATTTCATCGCACAATCACCCCATGACAAGGTGCCTATCACTATGATATGACTTGCATGGACTTCTCAATACAGCGGTGGGGGCTCCCATCGGAAACCTTTAATCCCAAGACCCTAAGCCCTCAATCCTAGACTATCTGCCCAATTCCTAAACCCTAGACCCTCTTCCCACTTCATAAAGACCAAACCTGTTGCCAGAAAGCAAACAGACGAGCGGCGCTCCAGAAATCGGCTTCCTAGTCTCCGGCCATGCGCTTACTGATGTGCAATGTAGGGCGTGGATAATTCAGATTGAAGGTTGAGATGCTTAAAATCGTGTTTGGGGACTTACCGACTAAAGGATGGCGATCTTGCTATATATTCAGGCGTGTCAGGGTTCGTCCGGTTGTGCTTTACAAGGTTGAGGTGGGCTCAAAGGTTGATAGCGACTCCTGTGTTTAGGCTTTATAAGGCATCATTGTGAGAGCTTCTTATCATGCTTTATGTGATTTCTGTGCACACATCATTTATTTGGGGCTGTCCAGAACGCAAAGGTCCCGATGTAAAAGCTGCCCATCTATGCAATTCCCATAGCAAAAACTACCACAGATTCTCGGCGGTCAGGTTGGCTGCAGTCCTCATAGATCCTCAGGGCCCTATTGCACGTGGACGCATACTATGCAATTAATCATTGTCAATCATATTGGAGGTTGCTCAGACTGGCGGGTACCTTTGAGGAACCCTGGTATACGGTATATGTGGGAAACATTATAAGGTTCCCAGGAGAATCATCACGCATCACGAGTATCCGTTTATCAGTAACCCCGACGTACAATCCCTACCTCATATCCTAAGGACCTGCTCTTGTGGGACTTCATATTGAGGATTGATATTTGCGGCGTTGAAAATCCAAGGTTGCTTGGATCTAAAATATGGCAGCTTCCAGAAACCAGGGGGCGCCTTCTATGCTCCAAAAGACTGCAGTCCTTGCAATTGGGGACCCTCAAAGAGGGACTCTAGAACTGGAGGTGCTGAACATGTAGCCCAGATTCTCGACCTGAGGCTTCAGCAGCCGCGCTTGCAGCCCAGAAGGCCCTTGCACACAGGGTTTGGTACTAGGGGATTTGAGGAATAATGGATAATCACATGGAGAAGGCCATAGAACTTGAAATGGAAGTTGGGATACTATGGGGGCTTGGGGTCTAGAGCTATGTGGGGAAATAGTGGTTATAAAGGCCCATAGAATATTACATGGCTCTAAAAAACCCCGGCTTGAGACTATTTAAGGCCTCAGGCTTTACTAGGGGCTTCGGCTTGTACAATTTCCAAGTGTGGTAGGGAGTTCATTGGACACTATGAAACAAATTACTAGCGCTTTCTCGTCAGATTTAGGACCTATTACTATTGTTCAGCAAAAGGTGTAGTTGCATTACGCGAACAGAACTTTCTCTAAAATATGAATGCAATAAGGACATTTTGGAATTCCACTTTAAGGAAGCTGCTGAGACTAGGAGCCTACCGAATGTGTCTAAACTCTCTAAGGTACCTACTGACATTCTTGCAAGATGTCCGGCGAAGCTCAAACACAACGCGAGCTGAGTGGCTCAAAAGCATATAGCAAAGTCTCAAGCGCGCGTAGCAGTTGGAAACCACGAGATTTGACAAGCGGATTGCTGTCAAGTAGGTGATCTACAAATGGAACAGTACAGGAAATCAACTGCTCAGATGTCAACCTGGACCAATCCTCAAAGCTCAACGCCACGCATGAAATTCATCTTCAACCCTTTTCTCCCTAACCAGCCAACAACAAAGCTTCCACCAAGCTGCAACGTGAAGTCGTAAGTAGCTGAAGTGTGCGATCAACGCACCAACCCTGACACTCTAAAGCCTGCGACCAAAGCACTGACACCTTGCAGCCCCTACATCTCCCCAAACATTGATTCTAAAACGCTGATGAATGCCTTGTGCTGCAGCTCGCAGCAAAAAGGATACTTCTTCTGGAACCGCAGCTGCGACTGGGCACTGGGAATCGTGGTCGTTGAGGGTGTTTTTGGCTTCAGTTTATGGCTATGCTGTTGATCAGTGGGGTGCGGGGCGAATACTAGGCGGAGGTGATAAGAAGGTCAAGTTCAGGGACTCAGGTAAAATTGGTCAAGAACCAGAGGTCGTTGGGCTTACCTCTTTTGGCACCTGCTGGGCGAAAAAAAGATTTCTATTGGGGAGCCAGGGTCTTTTAAGATCAAGGGTCAATATGTATAGGACCCGTGTGATCATATGTCTACACAGCCCTAATACAAGGACAAACAAAACAGCACCATCATATTCCGTGCACTCCCAAACACAGTGTATTCACAACAGAACACAACGCAAGGCTGGTGTGTTTCTTGGCTGTGAAAATGCATACTGTTTGTGGCATACACCCAATATCACCCAATCATGGTTTCCAAGGCACCCCCGGTACTACACCCCGCCCCATACCCCCTAGTTGAAGTTTGTTCGGCATTTTGGGCGGCTAAGGGCCCGCGAAATCCGCGGCTCAGGGCAATGATACCATGGTCACTTCTTGAACATGCCCAGTCTTCAAGGATTTAATGCCGAATTATTTAGCTTTCGAAACGCAAATGCCATCAAGTACTTGTCAAAGATCACATCATACCCGTGGCGTCTACGCACCACGTACCTTCCTCTCAGGTCTGCCGAGAAGCGCTGTGATAAAGACAAGCTTTCGACCTTGCTAGGGCTGCTGGGCCGAGGGCATGTCAGGCTTGGCATGATCGCTGCCGGGAGCACAAGCTAGCTTGAAGGCTAAGGAACTAAGGCGGTAGATTCACAAACCAAAATGCCCACCAGATTGGCAGCCTGAAGACGTAAAAGTCCGCATTCAAGATGCAAGCCAAGCGACTCAGGTTAGGGTTGTACGTTCGAAGTACCCTGAAATGTCACATCCACCCTAGCTTACAGAGACTGATTAACTAGTTCAACTGCAGGCAGGGGCTTGCAAGACTTACGACCCGCACGAGGACCTTGAAAAGGGCCCCTGATTCTTGAAAACATCCCATTGCTGCGAGCTTGATTTGGCATACTGGGCCGCAATTGGATATAGGTGGCAATCAAGCCTACCCCAGAAACAGTCTTTCCCTTTGCCTCTCAGCCAGTGCTTGTTCAACCTCCTACAGAATTCAAACGATGCATCGTGGACCTACACGGCCTCCGGCCTGCAGGACATTGTCAGGAAACCCACGTATAGCTATCCCACGAGGAGTATCCTGCGGCCTTGCCAAAGCACCTGGTAGTGCGATTCTTGAAATTGCTCCTTGGCATCAGCCCAGAAGCCGTGATCTTCAAACGGTGATCCCCAAGTCACTCCCAATCCAAGACCCGGTGATCTTCTTTGCGCATAGCAGAAATCGCATCCTCTGAGATCCAAACCAAAAACCGCTTATGAAGAACGAGACCTTCATCCCCTACAGCTCCTGTCTATGGGATGACCACAAGTTCTTGTAGAAGCATGAAAGATGTCATTAGGATTCGGATTGCGCAAGTCGCATGCTGAATAAGTTCAAATGTTGCCTAACACCAAACCCTGCGAGACTCCTGAAGATCAACAGCTCGCGCGAAGTTTTAAGTACCTTCAACTCTGAAACTTAGTAACTAACCTAAATGAGAATGGCTCTGAACTCAAAGTCCTCAGCCCCGGGCCGTGAACCTCTCATCCTGTCTTAGAAGTACTGAATGACTGTTTGGGGATTGCTCCCGTGATCCATTCTATCATGCTTTACTGCTCAGTTAAAATCTCACAAAAGCTTTTATCGTACATGCTAGACTCAGGCCTCGCGATGGCCCTGCTGCTCACAAGCCATCAAGAGCGCCTGGGAGTAGGGTTTTGGAGCTTGAGATGGTTTACGTTGTTTTGCTTCAAGGTTTTGGACAACAAGTTGTGGCGTAAGGTTTCTGGGATGGTAAGTTCCGGGGCCGCGCACGCGGCACAGACATGTCCCGGGTCCCAGCTCAATTTCGATGCTTTACGTGCTAGTGCTGAACGGAGAATGGGGTACGGAATACAGGTACTTATACGTCTCTATATATGTATATGTATATACATATGCACATATATGGGGATCGACTCCAGCACCAGTAAGCTTTAAACCTTTAGGCTGTAGAGACTGGCGTGTCTGCTGGTTCCACTTCGGGATATTGTAACACATCATTGAACTGTGTGTTCCATATTGAGCTTAAGTATATTCATCCAGAAGGGAGTGTCAATAAATTTCTTTCAGCTTTACATTCCATCTTGTTGGCACGACAGTTATATGCAAAACACATCATCCAACAATAGCCCGTTCTCTGGGAGGATGTCTTGGAATTGTTCAGACAGGTTGCCATTGCAACAGACCGATATCGCTCATGCAAGCCTGGAATCACGGCAGAAGTGAGGCCGGCAAATTAGTGCTAATCCCTACCCCCCAAAAATAAATGTTCTACGGGGAGGAGGTTTTGATGCAGGGGGAGTAGATGTCGTGCGGGTCCCACAGCATCAGCTAGCAACAGCTGGTTGTTCTGAATACGTTCCCAGACTCAGAAAAATCGGCACGCTGAACCTGAGCCTTACACCCGCGAGCCGCTGCCTGAATCCTAGATGTCCCATTTGGAGCGCGATTTGGGGGTTCTGGCCCAGAAGACGTACAACAGAGACCCGACAGAAGGAGGACATGCCGGGTCCAGGCGACGTTTTGAGAAGAAATGACGGTCTGCAGTAACATATATCTATATGCACATGTATAGATATACATGCCATTATACGCCCGCCAAATGTAATACATAGGGCTCACAAAATGTGAGCTGGGTGCGGCTTCGACCTCCAACTGTAACCCCAAAGCTTTGAACCGTAAGCTTCAGCTGTAACCCCAAGGCCCTGAACTGCAAACCCTTGACTGCAGCAATCCCATGCCTTGACCTGTGAACACCAAACCCTGTAACCTAAAGCTCCTAGACTGCAGGATTCTTTCGTTCAGGCGGCTGTGACACCAGGACCCAGTGAAGGCCGGTGCAGTACGCAGAGCGCTTGCTGCCACAAGCCAGCCTCAGGATTCTCAGGTGTTTACTGTAAGGGGATTTCCGGGCATCAGGGCGCAGAGACTAGAGGCTCCCGGCTGCGGACTTTTGGTAAAAGTCATGGTTCCGGCGAGGGGACGATTTTTAATTCCGCAAGAACTCGTCACAGGATGCCCTATGGAGTCATCAGAACCACATACCCCTTACTCTTGACATCTTGAACGGGGGATAAAGACACGCAATCCTATGTGTAGGAACGCCCAGCAGGTCCGTCTTTCTGAAAAAGTGAGGACCACCATGGAAAAGCGAAAAGAAATGCATAAACTACTGGCTGAGCACTGGTATTAGGTTCCTGGTATAATTCGAACTGACAGGACATCTTAAACATGAAATGAAAACTGGACCCACATGGGAGTAGGAATTGTTTCGTAGAATAAATGGATGGTCGTATTCCCACCCCCCAAGTTGGGACGCTATGACTATAGCATAGGGCCATATAGGGTCCCACTCTGGGGAGATGCCCAGTTCAACATAACAAAACTGAATTGGCACCCTTGACTTGTTTAATGGTGCGTGTATTTACATAACGCAGCACAAATTGTGCAAAACTGGCGCTCCTCCTTTGCCATTTTGACGGACCGCATGTCTCAGAAATCTACCTAAATCCCAACACGAGCTCTTCCAAAGCAACCTGCATTGTCGCCATCAACTATGATCTCTCTCCATATCCGGTCTTTCCTGCTGGAGCCCTTTTCACACTGACTGGTGCATGACTTGCCTTTTCACTTTACACCCTAAACCCAGCGCTCTCTCCTCATCCTAAAACCTTCAACTCTCAAACCAACACCCTGATCATCCCAACAACCTCAAACCATGTCAGTCACCTGGGAGAGCGCGGCGGTGGCCAGGTCCTCGGCATCTGCCTCTGCTGCGGCAGGGCATCATTCGTAGGGGGCTTGGGGGGTCGTGTAGCATGGCATGCGGAAACAACGATGTTTTGGAGTGCTTGCCTGTGGGGCCATGGGAATCATAGGGCCCTGGCTGCCGGCCCTTAAGTGAGGGATTTACTGTGTCCACCTTGTCGTGATTCTACCTTTAACACGTGCTCAGGTTTGAGCAATCACGGTGCAAGAGCTCTTCCTGGGGACTTGACTCACGTGCCGCGATTTGCGGCTCAGGCTGTTCGCACTGCACCGAAAGCATTGGATCGACAAATGACTTCGTGGAGTTACTACCTGCTCTTAACGGAAAGAACCTAGAAGCATGCTCGTTCAGCAACATGGCCATTTCCACTATCGGATTTGTTCCTCGAAGCTGTCTGTTAGCAAGAGCTCCTGGCCGCAATTATTGATAATACAATCAACCTACCCGGCCTGGACTCCTTCTAGAGAACTCTGCAATTCCAGGACGGCTGCCAGTTCTTGCCAATACCCAAGCCCCTAACCTTCAGCCTACAGAGAGTTTAGCGTTCCATCTAGCTAGACCTTCTGGATGTAGTTCTTGACTTTTGGCTGGAGTACATTGAACAAGGTTAACGACATGCGCCTTTTGCAAACCTTTTGCAAGGTGTCTTCCACCAACTTGTCAAGTGAGAAAGCTCGACATGCCAGAGCCTCTTCGAGGCTACAAGGCACAAGGAAAACATGGGTAATCTCCTCCGCTTAATATCGAGCGCTCCCAAGCCCGGCCATCTTAATAGTCGGGCTTTTTCAGGCCTGATTCACATTGGTGGCGGGGAAGATTTAGGAGGGGGAGGTGGCTACGACGGACCGAGCAAAGCCTTACTGAATCCTTGCAGTTCAGTTCCTAGTGATTCTACCGACTGGTGGTTTAATGTTTAGAACGGCGGTGACAGGGAATAGAAATGGAACTGCCTTCTTAAGACTTGGCCATTTACGGGCAAATGGCACTTACAGAAACCACCAATCCCAAACCTCGACGGGATGTATTCTTGAAGGACACAGATACTCATCCCATTTTGGGAAATAACCCACTACAATACACGCTACAACAGAAGATTTGGAACATCTCGTATGGCAATTCCAGGAGTTTACAAAATCAGGGCCCCTTGTACATGTGTACATCTGTACACGTATATCTCTATGCACATGTATATATTCCCAACGTACTCTGAGACCCCTTGTACGTGTCCACCCCCACATGCACCATCCCTACATCCTGAGGTAGCCCTACAGCACGTGCCCATGGTTGCTTGGACGACTCAGAACCGCTGGCGGCCACAAAGACAAGGCATCCTGTGCTTGCGAACTAAGTTGAGTTTCCGGCAAGGCGGATCTCATCTTGAGGGCCTGTGAAGGTTTTGGGGCGGGGGCTGTAGTTGTAGGGCTCAAGGCCTTTGCGGCATGGAGGGTTTTGGGCCTGTGTCCCCCAATACTATAACGCCATTCCCTTGACAAAATTGTCGGTATTTTGAAACAAGGGCACTTGTCGTAGTTTCGGAGAGCCCGAACCCGTCTCTACTCAGAAGTTTCTGGGTTCAGTCCCTGGGGTACCAGGGCCAATCCTCCGCATTGCCAGAAAAGCTACATGCTGTCTGGCCAGGACTGCGGCGGCTGAACCTCCTACACCCACTGCCGCACTCGGGCGAGCTTCCAGCCAAAAAAAACGTCTTGTAAACTTCCATGCCGGCAGCATTTGTTCTCAACTCTATGAGGTTGTTTCCAGTAGAGGGATAGGGACCAGTGGTCGCCTTTTCATCCTAGACGACGCAACCCATATTGCAATTCCCAGGCAGAGTGCTGGCAGCGCAGGGTCCCTTAAGGGCGCCCTACAAATCCAAAGGCCGAAATTAGGAATTCGTCTTCCTTTTTGCGCACAATCAATATCTCGAAGCTTAAGGCCCGGACCTCCAGACGCAAGATTCTAGATTGCCGGGCGAGTCCTATCCTGTCTCATGATCGTTCACCCCTTCATCACCAGTAACTGGAAACCTGTCCCCTTCCCATCTAAAGCCTTATACTCTTAAAGCCTTACAATCTTAAACCACTAAATCCTAAAGCCCGAAAACCTTTAAAAAACCACAGACTTACTGCTTCAGTTCTTGGTAGGGAATAACGGAATAAATATAGTTCCTATATCTATTATAGTCTCTTATTCCTTGTATGATGTAGTCCCGCAATCCCTACTGAGAACGACTAGTAGAATCGACAGGCCCCCTCCGCAAAATACCCTGCAACTCTGAGGGTCCCCATGTGCGAGGACAACAGTGGCGCGTGATTCTGCAAAAGTCTTATGTGGGGAAGGGGCTGCTGACAGGACTCCATGGGCTTGATTGTTGCTTATAAATGCCAAGAATCTGCTGCAGGACCCGCAGAAGGAAGCTCCAACAGTTCCACCTGCTACGCATCTGTCTGGCTTTATTCCAGGTTTGAAGCGTTCATGTCCTTGGGTCAAGCGTCCATGATAGGTGAAAGGTCACAGGATGTGTCTTTCTAAACCTGTGTGCTTCCCATCAAGTCAACAGGCGAAACTTTACACCTGAATGGAAGAAGGCAATGCAAATGGCGTAGCCTTTTGTAATGCGGACTTTTTCTTGTTTTGCTGCCTACTTCTTGCTTGTCTTCTTGTGCTGCGCGCCTCTGTTCTGCCGGTACTTGTGTGTATCTTCTTCTACACGGTGCGGATGTACTCCTTTGCAGGGCACATCCGGGCTGAACCCCTTGGCCTTGGTCTGCCTGTCCCTTGGTCTCACACCAGGCCCGGTGCGCCAACAATTCTGATTCCCAGTTCTAGCAGCACGACATTTACCCCCGCACAATAGTGTTCACATCTAGGTTGGAATTTTTCAAAGTTGTTCTCTTCCCTTCTCCAGTGGGTTATGAAAATGTTGTGTTCCCAGTTTTGCTTATCTCCGCCAAACTGCTTCTGCGCAGGGAGGCCCACAGATACAGCCCCCACTCAAGCTACTGCCTTCTCACGGCAATTCTGGGGAGGTAATCAGGTTGGCAATTTTTACAGGAGCCCATGCTTCTGATGCGTCGGTGGTTTACACTCCTGGGGGCCATGATTGCTCATTTTAATTTTCAAACATAATCCTAGATTCTGTGCGGCCGTTGGTTCTGCTCCAACTACCTACCATGTCCACCGCTCCGTTGGTTGAGGGCACCGGGCATTCCTGCAACGTCGGCCAGCAGCCAGTGTTGTTGGTAAGCTGCTAGCCTTACTTGCCATTCCTCGGCCGTATATATAGTGTGTCAGCAGCAGCTTCTCACCGCTTGCCTGTACACGTGTACTTGAAACTCACATGAAGCATGAAAGTGTAGGCGGTTACCAGACTTTGTTTTGTGCTGCAGCATTGAAACCTTAAAGCCAACTTACAGCTACGTGTAGTACCTGAAGTCCACAAAACCCAAGCTTACTGCACTAATAAGGGTCTTAAACACTTGTGCTGGTGCCGATTCGGGGCACGTGTGCAGGGACCTGACGCAGGTACTCCTCTTCTTTTGCAAAATACCGCGCAGGAAACCAATGGCGGGATAACAAATCCAAACAACTGACGCAGGGCATCAGCAAAAGCGGTAATTAATTAAACACTTTAAGAGAACTGCAACACTCTTCAGGTATTGTTCTTCAGGCGAGCTTGGGCATGCCCATCTCAGGAATCTCTCCCGCCCATTTACCGTTCCCGCTCCGCCTTGGTACGGGCTGCTTCGACACCGCCACTTCTTTGGACAGCGGTGCCGGCGCAGGAAAACTTGCTGCTTTCTGTCGGCCTGGTACAAGGATAGATGAACACCAAGCTGCCGAACTGGCAACCCTAAGCCCTTAAATGCATTTGGGGATTTGGGGTTCAAGTGGCTAAGGGCTTAAGAGCTTCAACTCCCGTAAGCCTTGGTCTTCAGGTAGAGACAAACCTCGTGCAGAGGCCCCTCTTTGGCTCGTTGGCGTATGTAGAGGCAGGTTTCAACACGTTGCAGACCTTGTCTAGGAAACTTCATAGGCAGGATGTTTTTAAAATCGTGCGTAGAGAACTCAGAGCATGTTTCTTTGCGGGTTGAAAGGCTGCTTTTCTCGAGGTTAGAAGGGTGTGTGCAGGGTGAGACAATCCTGCCTCAGGCTCTCAAGCTTCTTGATGAAGATCTTGCGATTGGGCCTCCCAATGTCGCCTTGGCTACGATTTTGTGTGCCGCACAGGGTTCATGGCTGCGTACGTACACAAAGAAGTGGAAAGCCATGTAAAATCCAAAACGGAAATCCCATGAAGGCCTCTATCAGCTACCACCCCTACTAGTGGATGTGGAAATTTCACGGACAAGGCTGACAGTAGCCTAAGATCATGCTATCCAAAACCAAATCGCCTACCCTGGCTCCCATCGCTTACTTATAGAAATCTGGGTCTTGGATACCGCGCCCAAGGTGGACCTAAATGATACTCAAAATGGTCTTGGTGCAGAATTTTTTGCATGAGGAGTTTAAGCGGCTAATGTTGGGAATTATCCGGGGGTCCACTGTTAGGTACAGAGCCAGGTCATTTCATGTATAATTGAGCACCAGGCGAATTCACGCGTTCTGCGTTCCTAAACTCCTCCTGCTCTATGTTGGCTTAGAGTGAGATCGAGTGTTTGCAAGTTAAGGCTTTGCACTTTCATTGCCTGGGCTGCAAGACCTTAGGTACAGAAGGGTAGCTGAGGCCAAGCACCCTTATGAATCCCAAACCTAGCTGGCGAACCCTCTCTACAGTGCAACGCCTCGTCCACCCGCACTTTTATTTAGCCAGACCTCGTACGCCTTTATCGCATAGAAATTGCCCCACGGCACTGACTGTCTTACCCATTACCACAAAATTAGCACAGCGGCTTTCGTTCTACTGAAACATGCACTTCCGAAAGCTACAGAGTCATCTGCAAACCAAACTCCATCGCACGCAGAAGATAAAAGAATTGAGGACAGGGAAGTCTCATCAAAGAGCTGTCCGTATAAGGATCAACAGGCTCGACTACTACCCTGGAGGCCCTTTTAGTCCGTTCTGCATGGACAGATGTCCCACGTTTCAACCAGGTTTGGGCTCCGTATGGTCAGGCCACTGTCAGGCTGTAGCACGTCTGAGGCAGCAACATCCCATGTTCGGAGCAGAAGAGCAGACCTTGCCTATAGATCCTCAACTCTACGCAACTTCACCCTCAGCCTCAAGGCCTCATCCTTAAAACTTTGCTGAGATGAGCATCTGATTAAGACGGCGCTGTCTCGTTGGCGAGCTTCCACCACGCGGTGAGCCATTGCCTGCAACTTTCAAGTTCTAGAGGCCATGTACCCAAAATCAACTGGTGGAGGGCAAATGCGAGCCGGCAACAATTTGAAACAAGCCGTTTGTATGTCTGGGGGCATCCTGGAAAGGATGCAACTGCACGCGGAGCCTTGCCAGCAAACATGATCTTGCACTGTGCTGCAAGATCATATCTCCTGCGGCTTTAAATGCGTGTTGGCTTTCAGATATTTCTGGGGCATAGCCCGGAACTCACAATTTCGCAGGTTCTGGGATGCGCGGCAGACGAAATGTCCCTTGCCCCCCACCCCCCAAAAACCCTGGGCTTTCAACTGCTGAGCCCTCTGGCCCCCAAAACGTATGCACCTCAGCCCTACACAAACACGATTGCTGATGAACAAAATATGACCAAGTCCTGCATGTATATAGGCTCGTGCAAGCCTTGTTCATCAAATTCAGGTGGTGCCTCAGCTGTGTGCTTTTCGTACAAGACATCGGAGGCGAGAATGAGGTCAGCCTGTCAACAGGATTTTGTAAAGATGCAAAGTCCAGGAGGGAGTAACGAAGACCTGTATCATCCCGTCCCACAAGTGACATGCTGCCCTTAACCCTATGGGAAATACTCAACAGTAGGAGGGTTGTTTGACAGTACAGGGATGGAAGTACTGCAGCGGGCATATAGAAACATGTTCAAGGAAGTGGTGCTTAAGGACTTCTGGACTAGAAGCATGAGGTATGGGGTTGGGGACGTAAGGCTTTACTGTAGCCGAAGGAGAGGCCCTGAGCCCAGACCAAAAACCCTGACAACTACACCTTTGAAACAGGCCTTGGGGAGAGGGGTGTGATGATCCCTAAGATCCAGCAGCGCGGTCTCCAGCTTTGCAGCCACCCCAAGGCGAGTTGCGGACTCCTGCGTGCTGCTTGCTAGCGCTGAAGCGCAAATAGGTCAGTGTATCCGACAACATTGGCTTCAGCACCCCCCATATAGTATATTCACGCACCAACGGCCGCTTGAAGACCAGTACGGCTTCAAAGGCTTGAGGTCTGGAATTGTGGGCTCAATATGTAAGATTTAAAGCGGTAAGGGGCTACGGCCTCTAAGGGGCAGGGGTCCGGCTGAGATGTCGACTTAAAGCTTCACAGCTCAGGGCTTACACACCTGCAGCCCTTGTTCCCTAAAATGGATTCAAAGCAGGCGCTATGGACCGCCAATGTTCGGGGTTTTGGGAGGTGCAATTGCAATGGCCCTCAGGACCCAACAGATGAAAGCCTGTTGATGTTGGGCTACGAGGTTGAATTTCCCAAGGAACGCCTCCAAAAGCTGCAGTGGGAGCTTGCGAAAGTCGGTGGCTATCACCTCTGGGCTCAGAGTGGGAGGAGGGGGGCTGCTCTTTATGGAGAGAGGCTGGTAAAAACCTAAGAGGCAAAAGAAGGATTCCACCGATGAATTCAAGGCAGGTGAAACGCTGCCTCCCAAACCATTGACACCCCAAGCCGCAAGAGTCTCATGAGCTGAAGGGGGGGATGTAAGGCAGGACGGTGCAGAACGTCATATATTTTCTCAATGAGGTGAAATGAGGGTATCTCCGTATCCTTAGACCCGCTTGACTCTCATGAGAAGAACCTCTTGGACCACCAGTAACCCATCATGATAGGTAGCACAGGCACCTAAAATAGCTGGAGTACGGCGTGAGGGTATGTTGCACCAAAGCCATATAAGGACCGTCAGGAAAGAATTTATGGGTAGCTATTCAAGCCTACATCTTATGATCCTTGGAGGCCTCCATGAGAGCTCCAAACCCTCATGCCTTAAACCCTTATACTGTAAGGATTTAGGGTTTAGATTTAGATCCCAAATCCTAGACCCGAACGCGCAGCCTCCACTCCCACGGAGAGAAGCGCTAAGGAAGCAAGACCACACCCGCAGCCAAGTTCTAGGGCTCCTAGGCTTCTGCATGTAATGTGCTATGGTGGATAGGGCTTCCCTGCCAGGATGTGAGTTTGGAGGTGTCGAGTCACCCCCAAAAGATCTCAGGGACATGTGGGAAATGTAGCGATTGTCATCGTCTTGGGGGCTCAAGATTTTGAGTCTGGGCATCTTGGCCTTCTTGCCCAAGAAATTAGAAGACCGTTGAAGACCAACATGACCTTCCTTATGGGATGGCATTTTAAATGCGTTGATCAAAAGAGGAAGGGGTTTTGTGGCTCAAGGCTCTGGCTTTGTGAGCTTGGTCCAGCATTTAGCGCTTGGAGGCTTCTGAGCCCCAAGCCCTAGACGTGACTCTGCAAATGGGCATCCATGTCATCAGCAAGTTCTACTTCACAACCGATATGTATGGATGTGCTGCTGCACGGACATTCTGGTAGGTCGCCCTCGTCGAGCACCGGTTACTGATCTGTTTCTTTAGGTACCCACAAAAGACAATCCCCAAGTTGTGGAAACCCGCAAATAAGGCCAAGAGGCGTAAAGGCTTGCTGTCACCTGGTCATGCAAGGACGCTGCATGGGGATTTTCAGCAAGTTACTTGTCGAGTCGGGATAACCAACGAGGGAAACCAAACTCTCCAAGTAAGGAAGACGCACAAGACACTGTAATCTAGTACCTGAATTCCCTAGCCCAACCTGGAGATCTCCATGAAGATGACTAGAGTGACTAGAGCGGTTTGTGGTACCTAGCATACGAAGAGCTTTGTGGGGAGTGCTCGGGAATCACTAGGGCTTGTTAATGTGGCATTGAGGGAAGGCCAAACCCTCATGGCTTGACTAGCAGTGGGCTAGTATCGTTGACCTCTTCCGAGAAAGATCGGACAACCGTCAGCATCAGAGTCCAAAAGCATTCCATGCGACCGTAGCCGGAGGAGGATGTAATGCATCCAAGGGCTTTCATAGCATCAAGCTCCGACACAGACCTAAAAACATCGCAAAAACCGTACGCCTAGAAGGAAGAATCACAACCCGACCGCCTAGCTGCCCTTACGGTCCAAAATCTTCAGCAGCGATGCCATGGAACGGAGGAATGGATGCGTGTGGTAGTCTACAGAACCACCAGCCAGTAATCCGAACTATCTGAACCGGAGCTGCAAAGGGTTGTTTTGTTGAGGCATTCTAGACTCTAGAGATCATGATACGCACTGATCCTATGACTGAGGATAGGATACTTGAGGACATGAGAAGTCTGACTGCTCTCGACCTTGGACGCCTCGAGCTCCTCTTTAATGCTGGGGCCGCCTTATAAGCCTTCAAACCAAAAAGCAGCCAATATTCGACTACATTCCGGCATGCTGAAGAAAGAACTGTGATGCCCGTTTTGGAAAGTTCAGACAGTCCCATCACTCGCTATGCCTTCAAGCCTACACAATCGTCCTTCATGGATCCTTCCGCAACTCATCCTCCAATGCACCAACCGTTGTAAACCCTACTCCTGGAAGGCGATGCGCAGGCCTTTGCACCCTAAAAGCTCGTGTTTGGAAGTGCGTGTCCCCGGAAGGATAAATTGTTGCATTCGTCCTTTCCAATCATATGACTGCTGCCAAACGTTCCAGCGTTGCCTCTGGGCAATGACTGGAGCTACTAGGGCAGTCGCGTATGTGTAGCCAAAGCCCAGACACCAATCGCCATAATTATTCCTCAAGCCCTAAACATGACTTGCTCCCCCCCAAAAAACTCCTCAAACCCCAAGCGCCTCAAAATTGCCTCCAGCAACAATGACAAGGCAACAACAATATAGCGCAATCCGTTCCTCAAATTGTGAAAACCCCTTCATCAACAAACCTGAAAGCTCTCTAAATCGCTCCCCAATTTCTTTCTCAAACCCCACAACCCGACCTTGAGCACGGAAGCCGTAGGCCACGGCCCCCTGTGCCAGCACTTGCGCAGCTGGCCAGACCTTGCTGTGGATACCGTAGGGTAGTGTGGAATGTAGACTGTTTTAATCCAACTTAAAAAGGTGCTGTAGTGTGGGGTACTATGCAGAGAGTAGATTAGTTGAATAGCGCTGTAAGAAGTTTAGATTTTAAAGCGCTGCAGGTGGCGTTGACAGCTGCAATAGAACTTCAAAAACTCAATGTGTCATACGCATGAACTGCATTATAAATGCAAGGGAACCTGGTCATATACTTCAGGCTCAGCCTGCTAGCTCAACAAGGCACTTGAGATTTCGACATCTCAGTGCTTTCATGACTCTGCGCAGGAATACAAGATGAATTGTGCGAAGGGATTTCATTTTGCTGTTGAAGGTTGGGATCTTTCGGTTAAGGGCTCTTGGTTTCACGTTGTAGGGCTCGGGTTCAAGGAGTCATGAAGAAGCCAAGCTATTTTCATACCAGCATTATTCTCTCATAATCCTGATGTAACGGCACTAGTAGAACACCTCCGGAAACTTAATTCTGACGGAGCAGGCCTGCTACATGCTGGTTTGAAGGGATGTGTTCAGGTTCAAAGTGAAACACGGGCTTCTCAATGTGAGGCTCATACTGCAAGGGTTCAGCGACTGCGCTACTAGCGCGGACCTTTGCTTTGCGCAGAATCTTCGAGGAGGAAAAAGGTGAAGAGCGTCGTCTGTCCAGACTTGTACCCTTGCGGGGCCAGACAAGCGGGTAGATTCACCTGCTAGAAGTTTCTGAAACCAAAGGGCGTCTAACGCAGTATGCAACATACTCTAATTATTACTCTTATCTATAAGATTCTATAAGGATGTCCTACATATACGTGCCCGTAACAAGGCATTAGATCCATACGGAGCAGCAGTTGCGAGCTCTCGTGCCCCAGGCTTGAAGAGCTAAATACTTTGAGGTTGAGGTCTGCCATTGTAGGTAAAGCGGAAAGTCTATCAGGCCTACTATTGGATTCCAAGTCTTGCGCGGGAAGGTCTGTAAGGGACCCTTGCTTTGAAAAACAAGACTTTGATCCCTCAGCTGCTGGCCCCAAAGCCGTGTGATTTGCGCTGATGAAACATGAGCTCCAAAGCCACATCATGCCATACGTACTTTTGCTGGAAAATGTGGGGCCGATCCCCCTCCAACCACACCAGGCTGCCAATACCTACTGATGTCTGCGGCACTATGCAAGCGTGCATCCATTTAAAGTGAGGCTTGGGTACGACTCTGTACTTCAGGACTCGATACGTTGGCGAATGTACGCGAGCAGATATCTTCAAGTGTGTGAATAACATGTGAGAAGCCTATTAGTATTTTGGCCGCACCTCATATGTACCTATGTATGTACATCTGCATATGTGCTTATATGTATAGGTATACATCTAGTTTTATGACCTGTAAACTACGGAGCTCCTGTATTCTGGAACCTAAGCTCATGATGAGTGCGCGACAAACCTTATTAACCTCACATGCGTCCGAGACACAGCCATTCCGTAAGGATCTGCTTCCACACCTTGTTTTTCAAATGAGCATTTTTTTTGGTGCAAGGGGCTGTGGCCAGACGCATACACAACTGTACCCACTGTTGTAATATCATGCCACTTGGCAGACTGCTCGGTGTAGTACAGCCCAACAACCTAGGCCGCAGCCCCCTCAGGGTTTGAGGTTTAGCGTCGAGGGCAGTACGGTCAAAACAAGTCGTCTGCTATACTTGTGCCAGGAGCATAGCGTCTGTGGCTAGGGTCATTTCTATGTTAAGCTGCAAGAGGGAGGCGGAAAGATTTTTCGGAATACTAGGTTATTCATCCCGTCCCCGCACAAGCTAAAGAATCCGAAGGCCGTGAATATTTTTCTCCGTGGCCAAGACGCATGTCTCATCCTCTTCGTTACAGGCCTCCTCGATCAGGGCTTCCTCGTGAACATTTCGTGAAAAAGGGGAAAGCTAGGGACACGCAATCCCTTCCTACTCTGGCCGCACCTACATGCAATGTAAGGTGCCAATCCAAGGAAAATTAAAAAGGAGTTAGGGGGTCGATATCCAGGTTATTTAGCTAGGTTTGAAAGGATTTGATAGGAACCTTTCGTTGCTGAGACTACTGTGAGGCCGCCAGGGCAAGACTTAAAAAGAACAACCTGATGACAAATGCCCTTTGCGGGCTTTACGCGATTAAATGATTGGGAACCATGATACATGGTAATCCGGCGGTCAGAAGTTCCGCCGGAATGCCCGGTACAGAAACTTGAGCGCTCTTTATTCCCAAAGTTCCTATAGGCCTTAATTTTTCTTGGCTGTTGCCGCCCGCTGTAGAACGTTTAGCCTGACCGTTTCTTACTTAGAGACCGCAGAACACACTGGACGTGTTACACGTGCGCCTACGTTCAGGGTGGTTTGGGAGAACTAGTGATGCGGGCCCGCCCGCACGGCTGCTGTCTTCATAAGCAGTACGAATCTGCACATTTGGTCCCGCACACGTAGTCAAGGCTCATTTGAGGGCCTGCTTGTACATCCCAGAACCTCATAGAAACATTTCCTCAAAGTTTGAGCTGTTCAAGTTATCGAGGCCAATACAATTACGAAATTACGACACGTATGCAAGCCCCAAAACTCCAGGACATCACCAAGCCCGCCTGCCAGTCAACGGAGGCCTCTATCAAACGCAGGTTGCCTTTGCTTTCGCTCTATGGGGCTTCATTTGGTAGGAGTCTGTCGTCGAGCTAACGCTTTGGAGTCCAAACCCTGGGTCCCCGTGTGCTCGGAAAGTATGGCATACAGAGATGTTGATATGGAGAAATGCCCCATATGCTGGGCCTAGATGGGCCTTGCGCAGAGTATTGAGGCTCCCAGTACTTTCGCAAGTTTGAAGTACCTTCGGGCTTAGGCTTAGGCTCGGCGGTCCTGGATGTTGCAAGTATCTGGCTTTGCCAGGCAAATTCCTTGAGCAATTTCCTCAACATCTGGCCTTTGGTGCATAAGATGGAGGATACTGAACCGGCAGTTGATCATAGTACCTGTCCCTAAGTTCGTGATATTTGGTGATTACTGGTGCTGTCTGAACCACACGCACTCCTGGACCGCAAACTTTTACTGAAGCAGTGTTCTCGTAGACCCGATTGCTCCAAGTAAAGGAAGAAACAGCATAGCCGGCCAAATTAAGGTAGTTCTCAGACCTGAAACAAGGCCAAGTTGAGACTTCTATCTGTACACACCACCATTCGGGGTGAGGTCGCTACAACTTTCCCACCTTTAAAGCCGGTCAGAGGCACACGCTGGCGCCAGGTCAATTTCCACCTCGACCTCGGCAGCAATAAGGAGATTTGGCTTATTGAGGGCATAGAGTTTGGCCCAGGACCATACACTTGAAGATAAACGGACCTTGATGGGAACCTTAAAGAGGGAACCCCACCAATACAACCAGAAGTTTAAAATGAGGACCGCGGCACGTATATTCCTATATATCCCTGTCATATTCCTACTATATTCTTGGAGTTCCTTGTTTGGGATTGCTGTTCAAGTCCCTTTAAGGGCTATACAAATCTTTGGCAATCCATGAGAACAAAGATCTCATAGGGGCATCTTTCTTCTGCGCAGGCACGCAGAACCAAGACACCTACATCTTCGCGATAGCACCTGCTTGGAAAGACTATTTGTTGCAACGTACTAGCAACAGTTCATTATTCCTGGGGAGCGCACAGTTGCCTGCATGGGTTTGTGGGCATTTTGCAGCTACATGCTGCCACATGGAAAGGCGACCAACGTCGTTTCAAAACCCCTTTAGCATGAGTAGCACACTCACAATACAAACAAACAAACCATTCCTAGCTCCGCGGGACGAGGTATTAACCCAATGACGTTTCGCTTTGCAGGCCAGGGACAGCATGCGGAAAACGGGTGCTGGCGTGCTTCCCAGTCCGTTGGCACCTCAAGGTCCATGTAATTACTGTGCTCTGGGTTTAGCGCGAAGGGGCCTTTAGAGGGATAAGGCTTCAATTATAATATAATAACACTCTATATGGTGCCCGCCTGCAACGGGCTTTGTGAGCCAGGGGACAGGGAGAGGGAGTGAGAGAGAGAGAGAGAGCAGGAGAGGGAGAGAGACAGGGAGAGATTCAACAGAAAAACATCGCCTAGTCTTGCGAAACCCCAGACCCCAAATCCTGAACCCAGTCCTACACAACCGCGTTGTCCTTCCAAATAAGCATACTTGACTTTGGGGTTCACAGCCGGAATCTACGAATGTGGTCTACCCCTACAAAAATGGAGACCCAAGCAGGAGCTAAAAGACCTCAATGGGGAGGAGCTGTCTTCCTGCAAGCTTCTACACCTCAAAAAGCCTCCGGCATCGGTTATAGAGTGTATGTATGTACTGCCTTGGATTGATGAAAAGCTTAGGGTGTAGGATTAAGGGCTGGCCCAGACCGGGGGGAAGCAAGCGTCCACATCAAAAACTCGCAGAGTTCGCAGCAAAGTCACCGAAGACCAAACACGCCTCAGCACCCTACCTTAAGCCCACCACATACAGATGTTTTAGCCAGACATTCAGCAGATGCACTTGAAAATGCATGCCTCCCTATGAACTGATGTCCACCTTTCTCATGTAAAGCCTGCAACGTTGAGCTAAAACCCGATTGACTTAAGACCTGCGCTGCCCAAATATACCTGTTAGTTACAAATCACCAGCTCCTAGCAGGCCTCAATCCTCAATCCTCAACTGCCCTGGACACCAAGCTAGACAGCAACCCAGATCCAATTGTCTACAATCTGAACGCTACGCCGAAATCCTACAGTTCCCTCGTATTCCTTCCCTTGACCTTCCAATCCATGCCGCTCCTTATTTTTGTGGATCGGGAAACTCTCAAATCCAAACCTGAAAATCCAAACTCCTGAAGCTCTTTACCCCATATCCTAAACCTTAGAACGCCCGTAAAAGCTAATGCAAGGAACCTGAAGCTCCAAGCCCTAAACCCCAGGCCAGCGCCTGCCAACACCCGCCGCAGCTGCTGCAGCAGCGAAGACCCCGGCAGGGACACCAAAGTGGTAGTCTCTCCCTTGTTCGGACACAGAGTTCAGGGCTTCGGGTTCAGAGTTTGGGGCTTAAGGTGTGCAAGGGAGCACAGGGCCCATCAGGGATTAGGGGTTAGGCCTCCGGGATTCAGCGTCCAAAGCTTGAGGATAGCTGACCATTTGAACTAGGGTTCAGGGTTTTCAGTTGGGGCTTGCCTTCACGTTGAAGCAGCGGGCCTGGATGAGATGGCACTGAGGCCTAAACATTAGCCGCCCCCGGTCCATCCACCCTGAATCCCAAACGCCAATCGCAGTTTACGAAAGCGACAAATATGAACTCTATACGCCCTCAGCCCTATACACCCCTAAACCCGAAACTCCGTACACCCGAAGCCCTGTATACACCCTGAGCCTGAAGCAAGCCCCCTCCACCAAGTGCCTGGGCAACGCCTCGCTGTGCCCCAGCGGAGTGCAGTCGGCGTGGTCGCGGTGTACGGCGCCGGGATGCGCAGAGACCGCGGGCGGAGGGAGGCCATGGGATTGTAAAGGCTTTAGAGTCTTTAGAGTTAAGGGCTATGGCGGTAATTTACAGTGTGTTCAGGGCATGGAGTTCGGGCTCAGAATGTAAGGCATGGAGTTTGGGGCTCAAGGCTGTATATGCAGGGCGCTTGAACGCCCAAGTAATGCTGCAAAGTGTCAAATGCCTCAGTTTGCTTACGTGAAATTCCCTGCTGCTTCGCTGTAATCCGCTGCATTGCATTATACATGACAGAAGAGCAGCTCGGAGGCATGAGAATCGACTGCCGGGGCCAGGTTGCTGTAGGCATCCAGCCGTCCTATCCAGCTCAAGACTTGTAACCCGAGCGCATGAAGTGCAACCTGATTCCTCCAACCCCACAGCAGAACCGTGGTCATAGTGATCGGAATTGTCAACGTCATAGCACTATAGCAATCTCATTTCCAATCAAGAGGACTGGCAACGGCATAGGAATAGTGGAAATCAGGACTTGTACTAGCTACAGGAAGTAATGGCTATGTAATGGTGTAGCAATAATACTACTAATCGAATCTGACAATACCGAAACTCGTAGTGGTAGCAATAATAGTGACACTAGAAACAGCAGATGCCGGAGGAGTAGTGGTGGTAGTAGCAGTAGCAGTAGTAATAATACTAGTTGGTAATAATAAATACCGATAACAACGGCAGAGGTCGGGACAAGTGAACCTGCCTACAGAAACTCTCAAGGCCCCAAACCTTTGAGGGATGCCGTGCCATCTGTATTGCTCAACATAGGGGGTCCCCGCCTACAGTACCCCCAAAGTAGCAAGTTTTGAGAGGCTCCCAAAATCCCTCTGCCTTGCAGCCAGAGACGCGCAGCGGATGCCTTGAAGCGACATGGAGGTGATCAAGGCCAGAGATGCCTCCCAGGCGCCTGGGAATCATGAGCCCTGTTTCTTCCTGTTGTTGGTAAGGAATGAGGTAGAGAATGCTGTGAGATGAGTGTCGTTGCCTTTCGAACGGTGGCTATTCCACCAGACCAAAGTGTGTGACCAAGTCGCACCGTAAGTCCTGAACCATTGTTCCTACACTGCATCCTGAACCCAAGCCCTCACATCGTAAGTTAATCCCTCTTGGTCGAACCCTGACCCTGCTAGCGCTGAGTCCAGGTGCATGCTCTCTCCATGGTGGACATCACCTTAAAGCTTGCTGACTCGGAGTCAGGACGTACAGCTGTTTAGGAGCTAGGGGTCCAATCAAGGCTTGGGAGCTACAGCCTAGAATGCGGGGTGGGCTTTAATCTCAAATTCCAAAAGACGACTCGGGTAATGTTTTCCGGCGTTTGAAGTAAGTGGGACTACGTTCTTACAGAATGCTATAGCCAATTCAAGGATATTTTCTTGTAATTACTCTAGTGGGGAGTATCCTAAGTCCTAGGTAGTCTGTTATTGCGACACTGTGAGTTCCAATTCAAGGCAGAGCAACTCGGGCACAGCCTTCAGGGATCTTGACCACTGGAGTGTCAGGCACTTTTCGTTTCATCTACGGCTTTCACTACCAGTTCATCAGAACTGGAACCTCAATCCGGACAGTAATAAACTCTTTGTGGTTTGCAGTCCTGTGCTTGCATCTTTGCTGGTCATTGTTGGAGCCTTCTGTTGGTACATCTTCCTTGGTACTTACGTACTCTACAGGGAGACATGCTGCTCAGGCTGGTTTCTTCCCCCAAGCAAGTCAACTCAGGCATGGCGCACACAACCAAGTTCCGAAGAACATGCACCATGCCTACGACATAAAGACGCGGCGACCCACGCCTGGTCCCTGAATCAACCGGTTCAATGCCCACTGATGACCAGGGACGGTGGTGAAGGTGATCTCATTGGGCGCCAGGTTTCGGTGGCACATTTCCTTCGGGAAGCGCCGTGTCAGGACTCGGGATCAGATGTAGAGCTTCGCAGTTTGGGGAAAGAAAAACTGAGAAATATCTACTTTGCTTCTATTTGCAGCTTCTTGCACCTCCCTGCGCTTGAACCCTTTGCCCTCAAGGCCATAAAATTGATGCACCCGATTTTTAGGTTTGTTATGCTGTGCTGATTAAAGGATTACAGTAGACCACCGCAACATGTACCACAGTATACATATACAGAGGAACCGTGAGAGCCCTGACAAAACCAACGTCTGGAGTTAATGGATCCTCCGCTCCAGCTGAGGCCCTTGTTTCTATAGCTTAGGGCTCCGAATATACACGCACACACAATGGTAGCATTCCACTTTGAAGGTCTCTAGAAGCAACCCGCAATTTTCAGAAATTCGTCTGTGGACGTCCCTGGTAACACAGGCTCTGACAGTCGTCCTGCATAAGTACCAGAGCCGCGCGCCAGTCTTTACCTCATGTGTTGAGCCCGAAGTTACGTCGCCATTTTTCAGGGCGGGTGCTACTGCTAAAGTTTAGGCTGTCTTGCATGTCGAACGAGAAAGGAAATATTGCTGGTCATCAGAAAGAAGCTGATGCCCACTCTCTGGTACTGTAGTCCTTCATAGTACTGTGCATCTAACTATGCCCTCGAGTGCATCTCATAAGCTCGCCTCCCCCCCCATCCGTGGCAAGGGACATCCGCTAAGCAGAGCGTTGAAACTTGCAACGTCGACCCTCACGCCAGACTTCTCCAGGCCGTTCAAGATGTTCCTGCCACACCCTAAATCTATGTGCCCAGGAGTCCAAGAAAAACATTCACATACTGAGACTGCAACATGGCAAGCAGCTTACAAATTCTCCATGCTAAGCCCTCCAGTCTCACGAGGCGCGCGATACAAACATGCAAACATGCCAAAATGCTTGGGCTGTCCGGAAATCGGAAATGAGTCTGGTTCTTAGGCTATGAGGGCCTGAGTTTCATTAAGACTCGCGCGATTCACATCTAAAACCACTTTCCAGCCGTAGACCTATAGCTCTCACAGTCTAAGTATCCAAGACAGGGAGCCATGATGACAGGGAGCTATGATGACTTACCAACACGTAGTTCTCAGACTCTGAACCCCTCATCGCATTCTTGGTGACTTAGTGGAGTAGTTTCAGATGCAGCCAAAAAGCTTTGCGCGCACCCACCGACCCTCACGGGCAACGGCAGAGAGTGCTGCATTACATGCAATGGTGTCCGCAAGCAGCTGAGCCTTGGTCTATCTGAGGAGTGAGAGGAAGGACTCAAAAAGAAGCGCAAATGGTTCTCCGAAAGCAGGATGGGCGGCTTAGTGCAGCTCTTATCTTCTGCGCGAATCTGGCCAACGATGACTCTGAAATTAAAAATGTTTGGGCTGAGGAGCATCCCTTAGTTTGCCTTTCAGTCAGATGGCATCCCTTCTGCGCAAGTCTCAGTGGCAGTCTTACAACGTTGGGGAAGCAGTTTACACTCAAGTCTACTTGATAAATACACATGCACGCCCATCTCTAGCCCTCGACTATTACCCCCTGCTATCCAGTCTCCAAGTCAGTTAAGGATTTCGGGCCAACTCCAATGCTCAACTCTTGCTTCAAGCTGTCCAGGCTGGCAAGCACTTCGCGCCAAAAACTCAGATACAGTTGAGGTGCAACATTGCAGATAGAGTCAGACGTCCTCGTATGAAGCATCAAACCCATGTTCTCTCCGCAGCGCACATAGGTCTCTATGATAATTACATGGTTCTCTGCTGGGGGGATCGTCGTCCTACAGATGTTAGAGCCTACACATGGTCAGAATGTAAACCGTCCAGCTGGCAATACCATAACGCAGTCGTATAGCAGTGCCACTCCCAAAGCCCCGAATCCCCTCCGACCCTACCTCGACCATACACCAAGTCTATACCCTCTTCAAATCGGAAACCACACCCGAACCCTCCAAGCCTAAATCGTGTCCTAAGCCCTAAACCCTCAAAGGGTCTAAGATCTGTATGGAAACCACCTCGAGCCCAAATTGCATCCCCTTCAGATACTTGGGCGCGTGGGGCAACCCCTGACCCCACCCGTGCTCAAGCCTCTGCTACGCATCCATGTCAGCCAAAGAGGCCATCTCCATGGCCAAGAGCAGCTCCAGAGAAAGCTGCCACAGGCCCACCTGTTTGGAGGCTGGTTTTCTTGGGCGGGGGTTTAGAGGTTGGGGATAAGAGTTGAAGGCTTGAAGGGTTTGGGGGTTTAAGGGCTTGGGAGTCTTGAAGGGCTTGCGCATGTAGAAAACGCGCTCAGCAGCTACTGCTTCGGGACGATGTGCAGGTTTGAGGAGGGATGGGCGAGAAAAGGTTTTGCTGCATGACGTTCAGAAATCAGCGGTGCTGATACTGGTGATCTCAACTTTTCAGGAAATTTCGCCGCACTTGCTTTGAGCAAAAGCTGAACAGTTGAACTCAACCCATTTGTTCCGGGACACTACAAGGAGACCTTGGGGCGCCGTGTAGTATGAGAGCAGGATGCTGCATGGCGAGTTTTGCAAGATTCCTTCCACTTGGCCTTGTAATTTACTCTCTTCAGGTAAGGCTACCTAACTTTATATGCACACCATCTACCCGCAAGGAAGCCCGGAGACAAGATCCTCTGGATGCTTCTGCTGATGCTACTGATTGCCACTAGGATATACAAAAAAATGCATATTCGGGAAAAATAAGTTTTCAGTCCTGCACCTTGACAAGACCAGCTCAGCACCCTAAAGAAGGAAAGCTTGGTACCCAAGTTGCCTGGCCTCCCCGCAGGAAGTCATCGCAGTACTGTAGCTGATCTGAGGCTCACGAATTGCCGTTGGGGCGGGGCTTTCAGAGGGAATAGGTTTCATCTGTTGTGAAAGGAATGAGATTTGAGGCGTGAGGGGGTGAAGGCTTCGGCCTTGACAATGCAGGTTTGTAGACGAATGGCTAGCTAAACAAGAAGGGGCATTTCTTGCAGGAATGACACAGCAGCCGCAGCACGTCTACCCCACGCGGATCAGGATCAAGTCTTATAGCCTAGAGATTCTGAATACGAGCCTGAACTTGAACTTCAAACGAACACGCATTGTGCGACAAGAATCCCCTTCCGTGAGCCTGTTGCGGCAGATGATGGCTCAGGCTAAACGGACTTGAATCTTAACTAGGGAACATCCTTCTTACTGCTTCATACCATACACTCAACGCTTAGACTTTGAGCGCCAAAATCGTCTCTGACCAACCCCAATTCCTTCATCCATCAGCCCTGAGACGTTGAACCATTGATTCACCTCAAGCATGGGCATCTTAATTTTAGGCCCAGAATATCCAGGAGACCTGGCAAATATCGGCATCTGCACAGGGAGATGCTCTGGAAATGTTCTCAAGAAATTCTGATTGCTGCACTCCAGAGACACTAGCGGGCACTCCAGAAGCACTGTGACTGGCACTGGAGAGACACACCCTTGGGTTGGGCAAAAAAGGTGTGTGGGGTTGGGGACTCCATGCGGCAGAGCAAGGAGCTTATGTCTTCTTAAAATGTACTTCACAGCGAGGGCGGAGAAACACAAAAGAACATAACAAAGCCACGCCAGGGAAAAGCTCTCTAGCCCAATGTCCCATGTCCCCACCTTGACCTTTCGAACGCCCATCACAATGGTCCATATACGCAGTATTTTGGGAAATAGAGGCCAGTAGTCTAGGTTTTAGAGACCTGAATACTTTCAAATGCCACCCGCCATAGCTGGGCCTGGTCCACCTGGCACTTGTGGTCCAACATCTGCTGGAGCAGGTTCAGGCAAACACGCCACTGACCCACCGGCACCTGACAAGGTAGAGTGGTAGGAGCTTTACACCCGAAACCCTGAACCAAGCGAATTCCGATGCAGTGAATCCTGATCCAGTGATAGTTCTAAGGGTGTTTGCTGTTACGCTGTCTGGCGCGTAGCCGCTTGGAAAAGGGGACACGATGAAGTATTCACTTCAGCGCAATTTGGAAGTTTTGTTGACGTGTTCCCTAGCAAATACCCGACTCTCGTTCCTTCAGTGCATCCGTGCCCGTCTGCAGTCCCCAAAACTTCACACCCTTTGGGTACTCTGTTACAACGAGGCTCAGGTGGCCCTAAAGTACTTTTGGTCCCTTCATTGCAGCAATGACAAAGAAGCCCATGAATTCTGAGAAGCCCCCAAGGCCTGAACCCTGCGCAGCGCAAATCCGGGTCTTCAACTCTACGCCCCTCTCTAAAAACTCTACACCCTAAATCCTGAAGCCTAGGCCCTGCACTAAACCGCCGTTCCGAACCCAAAGACACAGGCAGCCATCGCCGAATTGAAGCTGACGGAATCTGCCCGAAGGCGACGGCTAGGCATGCTCCACCTGGGCATTCTTGGAGCTAGTGAGGGGGCCTCTCAAAGTCCGGTACTGTTTTGCTTTTGTGGTTAAGGAGAAGGTTCTAGATCCTCTAGGCCTGATTACATAGCGAGGTTGTCCAACTGCAGTCCGTTTGGCAAATCTGTATGATGCTCTATAGCTATAAACGATTATACACGCCTTAAACCTCCCTAACCCTTGCTGTAATTCTGTAATCACCGGACAAGGATTCGGGTGTCTGGGGTTTGGTGTGCTAGCTGGGACGCTTCTCTAGGTTTAGGAATTGGAAGCTTGGGGTTCTGGTTGATTTGGGGCATGGAATGTCAAGGTGCGAGAGGCGTGTGCATGGCCTCCTAGGCTTCCTGAGAGGGCGCAGACAGCTGCGTGAGGTTCATAAAGCAAAGCAGCTGCTCTGCGACTCCGTGGGAAAGCATCATGTCATCAAATTTGGTACTTCTCACCCTTGGCGCTCAGTAGGTGTTTGGCGCTTTTCTGGCGCATGTCCACATGGGGAAAAAGTCAAATCAGCCCGTTGATTTGTGGTCTGTGCTGAATCGATATGAATGCACATGAATGCACTAGACTCTACATACCAAATTCTTCCAAAACCCAACCCAAACCTCACTCGCGACATGTTCATCAATAACTTACCTTTTCTATCACGGGCAGCCACTTCTGCAAGCACCTTGGTAGATGCTGTTGAGTTTGCCTGTGGGTCGGAGAGCATGAAGGAATGGATTCCTCTCGAATCGCCATAACCACCTCTAGAATGAACCCCACATGCTGTTTCTTCATTCCCGGCTAATTAGGCCCTAGAAATAACCGGCACGTGAGAGCTGCAGCTCAAGCCACAGCGTGATGAGTGCAAGCTGCCACTGTCCACCTTGCAAGGAGGTCAAGGCAGGAGCAGCTTGGTTGGGATGCTGTGGCAGATCCTTCCACGCAAAAGCAAGAAACCAGACAGAAATCGACATCATGGAGGGCTCAGGGACACAAGTAGCCTGGCTCTGAAAGCCCCTCAGCCCTTACTTGATGCCAAGGGACTCTTGAAGCCCCCTAGATCCAACAGTCGCGTCCAACTCATACCGAGGCTCTTTTTTGAAGAGCGCTGATGGCTGAATTGATGGATACAGCAGTTGGGTGAAGTTTCGCGTGGGTCAGCGATCCTGAGCGGACTTGAACTTGACTTTTTTCTTGCCCAGGCTTGGAGCCTCCTCACGTTACGGCCCCCCTTCATTAGATGTGTAGGAATCATCTCCAGACGAACGGATCGAAATACATGTAAAACCAGATCTCAGGCAAGACGAGATGAGAAGCATGGAAGCATCTCAAAAATGGGGGGCCCTCAGTGGGACCGTGCGGATACATACACGGGAACGAGTTCCGGAATTAGGTTCGGGGGGTATACTCTACCATGATGAAGGATCTAAAGAGGAGATAGCACTGGTAAGCACTTAAGCTTCTACAATGACTAAGGTTGAGAAACCCCAACTTACTGAGTCAGGAGCCTCATGGAAGGCGTCAGGCCAGACCGCACATGTATAACACTCACTCGCTGGTGCTTCAGGGTCAGGGACGGACCCCCAGAATGCCCAGAACAAGCCCTATACAGCCCATGATATTGCCTACATTCCCGCACTCCCCTTACGAACCCCAGACCCTAAACCACAAACTCAACCGTTAAAAACCCTGCGAAACCGTAGGCTCTATGTCCCCTTCCCCAAATCCTAAGCACAGCCAGTCCAACACATCCTTTTCTCCGGTCTTTGAAGCAAATCAGCTCAGAACACCATGTGCAGTCCTGGGCCTGCACTTCAGACTCCATACTGGCAAAACCCCAGCTTGAGGGGGCTTAGGCCCTTGAGATTTAGTCAAAAATGAGGGGGTTGAGGCTTGTTGAGGTCCAGGGATTTGAGGCCTTGGGCATACCGCTAGAAATCCCAAAAAGCAAATTCCTCCTAGTTAAGGTGACACCGGACGTAAACCCCACACAAAAGCTCATGGGGTTGTTGCTAGATGCAACGGCACAGTTCAGAAAATTCCTGAGAACCGCTCACCTTCGCAACTACGATGTCTCGACAATTATGGTGGCATCCTCAATCTAGCCTTTGTTTGAAGTTGGACACTCACTCAAGGAAGCAATTCAGGGTCTGCCAAGCCAGGGTCTAACAGCCAAAGCACTCTAGGATTCTGAAATAGATTCCTTTCTATTGCATCTGGAACCAGATCAAGGAGGCCAAGCAAATTGCCGACGGACACAAGAAAAAGACAGGACTCTCGCAAAATGTTGGGTTCCTTCGGCGGACCTTTCTATTAGGAGCTTTCTATGCTGGACGTTGCGGGGCGGACCCAATTTTGCAAAAGAGGGCGAAGCTGCGCACGCAGCCACAAGGAGAATCTCTAAAAATATGATTTGGCTGGCTCCGTGATTCTAAATCCCAGCTATTGAACATGAACATCCTGCACTAGCTTTCGCATCTTACCGGAAGTAGTCCTCTCACGGCCGGCCCTACTTCCTATTGGACATGAACATTGCGGCCTGCAATCTTGCAGCAGCCCGCTTCACTTTTTGGGTGGCCTCCAATTTGTCTGTCTTTGCCTGGCAGATCAGATGGAGAGGGCTTTGATTGGAGATTATTCGGGAGTGTTCTCAACATCAAGGAGCCCATTTTGGAGGTTGCTGCTTCATCGTACAGACAACTATAGCTGAGGATACACAAGGGGAACCACATTTTTCTGGAAAGGCACCTTTTTGTCTGGTTGCGTGGGCCCAGGCATCATGTCTTACAGATCTCTGTCCCTGCACCTAAGCCGAAGCCCTGAACGCCAACGCTGAATCCTAAACCCTGCACGCAGCTTCAAAATCTTACGGAATAATCATGGTTAAGTTGTGGAGGGGACGAAGCCTTGCATCCCCGAGCCTCCCCGCCTTGAAGCCACGCATCTCTTAATCCCTCCTAGCTCAGGCGCAAGCAACAAAAGAGGGCTGCCCCTTGCATGTTTTTGAGACCCCTTGATTTTGGGAAACCCCCAAACCATAAAACCATGGGCACGCTCAACCTTTGCCTCCGCGTTCTGTAGCAGCTCCGTGGCGCTCTCCATCTCCGATTTGGCCTCGTTCAAGTTGATGTTTCCCACCTTGCACTGGTGGGGGTTCAGGCCGCAAAATACGTGGGAGCCCGTTTCCGGGTAAGCCCGTGAAAAGGACGGCTGGGCAAAGCTAGCTCTTCTCTGAGGCAAGGGGAGGGCATCTTCATCTTTAAACCATGCTTCTACCCTGCATTGAGATCGCGATGACCCATGTTAAGTATACCTCCAACTCATACACTGTGCGAGGATATAGGGTACGGGGGTAGGATCTCGGTCGTGATCTCAAGCATTGAGGACTTTCGGCTTGTCATGCCGTCCGTTTGAAGCTTCGAGGTTGGAGGGTTTGGGTTGAGGATGTGCGGCCCGCAGGCTTTGAATTTTTCAGGTTTCGAGGCCTCATTTTGAGCGCGAAGGGCTGTGATGTTCATAGGGTTTACGGTAGCTCATGGTAGCTGGTGTGAGGGCTTCAAGGCTCGGCAGGGTTCGGAGCTTGACGCCCTGTCAACATGAGCTCCAGGAGAGTCGTGGGGCTCAGGCCGGCAGTGCATGGGACGCCATTCCCCACAGCTGAGATTCATCGACTGAGATGCTTGGGCTATCAGAAGTTGGGGTCGCTCTTCTCCGAGTCTCCAAGATACATGGGGGTGCCTCCGGGTTGGCAAAGAGCCCTAGTTCCTCGCCTCCTCATAATCGTTGCAGAGGATGGAGAGGGAGTTGGAGTCCACGCTAGCAAAGCCCCCCATTACGACGATTGGGGTCCACACGCCATCCTTACATGCGAGTGGATTTGGGTGCAAACACAATCCACCCAGAAAGGGGCTGAGGACTGGTGGTGTGTAGCATTCTTGGCTTAGTTTAACGTTTGGCTTGGGAATTTCAAGGTTTGGGGCATGAGGGTTCATAAGCCCACTTCCCCAGCCCTAGGCCTAAACCAAAAACATACACAACAAGAGTGGAAATCTGGGCAAGCATCTTGCTTGTAACGCAGCACGCCGACATCCAAAGCAGACATCATCGGGGCGTGGTTGGCCAGAATGCCTCAAACCCCCAAACCCCGGCACAAGCCTGAGCCCAGAAGCCAACACATCAAACGACAATTTCTGCATCCCAAGCCAGAAGTCCTAAACTTCTTTCCAAATGTTCCTCCACCAGTAATACTGTAACCCACCCAGTACGTAACACTCTCTGAGGTGATTGCCCCACTGTCAGGCCACATGCCAGGCATGCTCAGAACCCCATGTTCCATTGGCTGGGGTGGCTACCAAAAGATGAATGGAATGCTTCGTAATCCTTTTCCCAGCCCTGCATAACCTCCTTTTCAGGAAGCCTTGGCACAAAGTCCTCAGCCAAGAAGCCTAATTGGCCGCTAGCACTTGGCAAAATCACCTCAGAACAGGCCTCCTTGATGGCGTCACCTAGGATTTAAGGCTCTGTGGGGCTTCGGTCTCAGGTTAAAGCTTGACATGTTGGTAACCTGGGTGTACTCCTCTTAAGCCCGTCATGTAAAGTACAATTCAAATTCTGGGCTATGTGAGAACCAGAACGTGTTCGGAAAAGGTCCAGGTAGACCTGCGCCGATTCAGCTTCAGCCCACGATCAGTGGGTGTATATACATGCCCGCATCGGGGAGGTGTGTGTGTGGGTCCTTCTGCACTGAACCTCTAAGGCCCTAAACCGGAAATGCTCAAACCTAAACCCTCAATCTCAGGCTGAGAGATAAGGTGCGAACTCAACCCTAAGACACTCATATTTTGCGAGAAGAAACAAAACGTTCAAATTGACTCGGGTGGCCCTCAGCCTGGGTTGCTGTGAAGGATCATAGATCAAGCTACAGGTATGGTACAATATGCGGTTTCCTGATGACTTTGGTTTAAAGAAAGTTTCTTAACAGTAACCCAGCAGCAGATTGGATTTTCAACCTCAGCCGGTCGCCCTCGGCAATGACTTTCTCCTCGACCTCCGCCTCGGCTACCTGGTTGGGGACTTCAAAATGTTCTACCAACCTAACACGGCCACATGGTTGTGTCACAAAATGTGGCGGCACTTCTTTCAGACCTCCTTTGTGGAATCCCCGCAGAGATTCCTTTAAGATTGTGGTCTCCTTTCGGGAATTCCTTCTTCAACATCACTCTTGTGGGCAGATGGTGCAGCTACATCAGAAGCCTTCTTCCCCTTCTGCCCGCACCCCTCGTTTCTACCCCATAAGTACCCCATAAGCTGAAAAGTACTCAAATTTCAGACATTGTAGGTGCGGGCTTAGGGACACTTTGGGAATTATCGGTATCATTTCCTTGGGAAGTACTCAAGCAATCAGGCTTCTCCTCGAGCCCAAATTGGGCTACACTGCTGCACACTGTACTGTTTCTAACGTACTTAACGCCACGGAACCCTACCCCAAATCCTGAACCTACAGCCATGACTCGTATAGCCTCAATCTTAAACCCTACTCCGAGAACCCGAAATCCATACCCCTGCCACCTCGGCTCTCATAGCCACTGAAGAAGCAGGAAGCAAGGGGCGCCAGCCAACAAAGCTTGAGCTATGCCTCAGCGACCTGACTCTACAGGGGCCAGATCAAAGTACTACCTTGGTTTCCATTATATATTCCATTATCCCAATATAACCCAATATACTATAGTAGTTTCCATTCTATTTTCCATGATCCCAAGGGCCTTCAAATCTGACAAGGACTACGGGAGGGCAGTGAGGCTCTTCAATTGCTTACCTTCTTTGAGTGAAAGAGGCTTCTTGTTTGGTGTAAGGTAGTATCATCCTATGTTATTTCATTCCTATGCCGAGGCTTGAAGGAAGCAAGCTCGCAATTTGCTTGAGTTCTTTGCGACGACAAAGGATCATATGCTTTCGGGCTGTTCCTATGGAGAACATGTTCTCACTAGCCATTTCCTGGCTGTTTTCTCAGGCTTCCGGGATTCCAGAACACGAAAACAAGAGAAAAGAACCCACAAGAAACCAAAAAAGATCTCAATTAGGAATCGTACTCCTGAGGGAAATTCCGTTTAGCTGCTGACACACTAACAGCATTTCAACGCACATCCTAGAAGCAGAAGCGCGCAGGCCGCCAAGAATGTCAGAAATAGTGTAGAGCGTGCCATGGCTCAGAGGTTCCACCGCAAGCGGGACAGCGCGAGGCCAACAAGCCTTGAGCCTGAGCCTATTTAGAGTTTTGGTAATCTTAGGCTTCAGGGCTTGAGGACTTCATTCAAGCTTTACACCTTTCTGGGCATTCGGACCTGATAGGAGAACTCACAAGGCTTGTAGACTGAAGTTTGGAAGGCCCAGCCTTAAGGGTGAAAGGCTTGAACCGGACCGAGGCCATAGTCAAACCCCAATGGAGTCGCACGTGTTTGCTACACGGGACTGGAATGAGCCTCCTCCCGTTTTCGGGCCCGAAGAACATATCAAGGAAAATTGGCCGGGGCTCGGAGAAGCTGCAAAGCCAAATCGCCATTGCCCGCGCGATCGCACGCACTGATGGCGATGTTATAGCCTCCAGTGAAATATTAATTGTGAATGCGGGGCATGCAAAATTAGAACAGTACTTTCCGTAGTGCTCAAACAAAGTTATAAAGTATTCAGGCCGATTGCGGGGCAAATCTAGCTGCAGTTGGGTCTTGCACCGCGGTACCATACCGCGGACTCCAGGGATCTAAAGTTGGCTATCTGAAGCAGGCTAACTGGCAAATCCTACATCCTGGCGTGTGCTGGGTTGCAGATTTGCTGGTTGTAGTGGACTGCTTGGCCGCATATCCTACCATATCAAATGGCCCTTCACCCAAGATTCAGCTCCCGCAAGATTACTCCACACGGAAGCATCTACTTACTGCATCGTGAAGACTTGCCCAAAACCCCCAAAGTGGCCATACTACTCTGCAAAAGCCCAGTCCTGGAAAAACACGCGCCCAACCCCCCCAAAAAAACACGTAGATGTGAGCTACAGTCAGTAGTGCCCAGGCAATTAATGGACATGGTTCCATATTAGGAACTGTTGATTAGAGGCTATACTAAACTACAAGAGGGACAGAGGGACCTCCATGTCCACTGTTAAGGGTCCTTTCATGAAGCTAATATTGACAGTAGCGCATGTGAAGCTGCACCTCACCCAGTCCATTCGCAGCTACCCCATTGCTAAGACTTGTTGAGCACCTAAGTGCAATCCCTGCTGCAACATTCTGTGCTTCCAACATGTGATTCAAGTCTACAACAGTTTCAAGATCAAAACGACGAAGCTTCCGTACAAAGATGGCGGCGACCGCAAACCCGCAGTCGGTCACACAGCGTTGCTACGCAACTGTTGACATTCCGTGACGTGCCGACAACAACATCAGTCATGACCTGTTGTTGCTCCGGGCTTGGAAATGAGTATGGGTACTTCCTATAGGTATATCAACAGGACGGCAACACCTCGAATTTGTCTCAAGAAGTGGTTTTAGGAACTCAGGCAAGCTACAAAGAAATAGGAAGATCATCAAAATCCTTTTGGGGATTCTGTAGGGGTTGCCTTGAGACACGCTCATGCCCTCTGAACCAATTACGCAATGTACCACGGTCCCAAGGCAAACATGATGGGTCATGATCCTCTACAATTTCTTTCCGAACAGGCTCTGCATCCTGGACTGTGCTTGGTGAGGCCTAGTATGAGTCCTTCCACATGCGATGAGAAGACCCTTTGCTCGGTTCAAGCCCCATTCAAACCTTTTCAGACAAATTTGACGTCCAACTTTAACCGTATGTGATAGCATCTGATTAAAGCTCACAAGCAGCTAATGACGCTGGGGGCCAGAAGCTTTGAAGGCATCGTCTGAAGGATCCTAGGCTCTGAAATCTCTGGATGCCGCTGAGGCCCTACAAATATCGGGCCTTACGGCCGCAGGACTGAGGCTTACAGAACTTGAGTTCGGGTTTTGCAAAAGTGTAAGGCAAAGGACCTCTTAGGATTGGCTCTGCCATGCTCCTGGATCATGAGTACAACACGCTTGCATGCATAGCTGGGGCTCAGGAAGGACGCATTTGGCTCTTTGCAGTTTCGGATTTTGTTGCGCACTTGTAGGCTAGCTCTTGTACCACCTGGAACACAAATGCTTGAAGCTTCTTGGTTGTTTCCCTCCTCTTTCCACATGGAGCCTTCAATCACAACTTGACGGTAAAATGCCGTGGTGTCAACGATGGATTTCTTTGGGAACCATAGTGATGGCAGGCTGGGCAAGGAGCAACGAGGCTATGGAATGATGCGTTGCAGGCTCTGAGCCTGGACCGAATTCCTCAGCTGAGCCCTCCATACATCATCAAGGCCTAAACCAACTGCACCCTTCAATCCTATAGCCCTGAATCTTCTCAGCTCAGCATGTGGCTTCTGAGCTGCCTGCCACAAACAAAAAGGCTGAGAAGCAACACCCCGAACCTCTAAAAATCACACTTCACAAGATATTGCGCCGAGCATCACCAGAGCGGTGCTCCAGCTCCCGCCCGCCCTCAGTTACACCATCAAATATTGAGATCTGGAGGCTTGGAGTTCGGCACGACAACTCTGAAACTCAGGGGACTTTGGAAAGTGGGGGGGTCAAGGCTTGGCATGCACTACGTAGTTCCTTTTTGTGTAGCCTACTTTAAACCGCAAAGAAAGCTACAAAAGTCACTTCGCAGGAGCCTCTGGGTAGAACTTGAGGCTGAGCAATTTCTCGCATGCAGCCATTCCGTTTTGCGTCGGGGGTCTTCAGTGGCAGGTTGAGGGCTTTGCCTTCAACACTTATCAATTCCCTGCATGCACTACGAAACTCTAAGCCAAACCACATATGAGATCATGTCCCTGATCTCAAGGATATGATGTGTTGAGTTCTCTGCTAGCAGCGTTTCTAAGTTGACGGTTTTCTACAGCCAAGAGCAGCCTAGAGGCACGAGTGCTTTCATCGCAGTGTTCATGGTAATTACCTGGGCTGAGCGCATGCAGACATCAAGATCAACTGCCATCTCAATGTGTCAGCAGTTCTCCTGCGCATGGCCGCGGCATCTTCAGCCTTAACCTCAACACTGCAACCCTGAGACTCCTGCAGCCTGAGGCCCAAGTTGCTAACCCAGGCGAGCCCTGAATCTACATTCTGTTATATTCTGCTCTTTGAACCTGCCTCCAACGCCATCAACTGACATCAGGTGCAACAACCACGGTAACAACCACTACCGGCCAAGAAGATTATTGATGCATGGCCATACCAACCTCACTGTAACCTCACGTACCACACCTTGATTCGTAGTCATCCTGAAGGAATATGTTGGATTCTGTGATATGATGATCCGGTCAAACTATGGAGACTGTCAGCGACGAGGCCCTGAAAGTCTAAACCAGTTTTTTGAAGGATGTTGGTAAGGCGCATCTGCTGCAACCTGCAGCTCCGACATTGACTCCAGCACCTCAAGGCCGAGGGGGCGAATCAAGCTTTCAGGACTGGAGAGCTTGGGGCTTAGGAATCAACAGCCTGAAGCTAAGGGGTTATGTGTGATGCATCTTCTGATTCAACGGGGCGCAAACGTCTGGGCCTGGTTGGTCTCAAATCGGTAGCATTCCTGATGACGATACCATCCCCAATAGAAATAAGGATTTTCGGGTGTAAGAAGGGCATAGCCATACATAGCTCAACATCAAAAAACATGGATCTCAAACTTCACGACCTTCGATGTCCGGGGGGGCGGGGGGGGCAGGATGCGTGCGGAACTTCCCAACAGAGCTTTAGCTTGGACTCTGGGACCACATGCATTCCTGAACTCTTAGCCCCGGACCCTTAAAACAGCAAGTGTTCACCCAAATGGGACCCTAATTTTGGGAACTCCCCATATGCTAAGCCTTTTTATGCTTGTTTCGTGGCCGAATTCAGCGTTAGACTCGGCTAGACGTCCTGAAGCCCATTGCAGCCGAGCTTGGTAGCACCCCACAAGGCGGGGAGGACCCTATAACGGTGTCTGAAACTAGGGGCGGGATTAAGCAGCTGTCATACCCAGGCTTCTCTTCACCTGGACAGGTGAGACGGCTGAAGATGCTCGTGGCTCGTGTAACACATTCACGTATGCCACCAAGCTGCCAGTAGCGAGTGTTCCCAATGTCCAGACTGGAGCAGCGCATTCATGGCCTAGCTGGAGAAGGTTTACGACTGGAGTACGGAGCCTTAGGTCTTAAGATTCTAACAGGCAACATGAAGCTTGTCATGGATGCGCCAATGAGAACTGGATACAAATTGGCCCAGTATCTTCAGTCTATTGACCTATGCAAGGTTTGGACCAAATTCCCATGGATCCATGTCTGCACACCACACCCTCCACGAACTCAGCATCTTTGCGTCGCATGGCCTGGCCAGCATTAAATCCAAGCCACTCTACATTCCTGTCTGTGGCAAGCCCAGAAGAAGTAATATGGCCCCCCCCCCACCTTTTGGAAACCCCATATTTCTGTCAGAAGTACGTACCGCGGGCAAGCTGTACCAGGCAGGACTTGAGTGAGCCCTTGAAAGATGCAAAGGTCAACAAGGAAGCCCCTCTCAATCGCCTGTTGACAACAGCCATGCAAAGTAAACAAAACCCAACAGAGTGACAGAGACAATCAATTCTACATGCTGTTGGGTCCAACTAATGCCTGAAACACATCTCGGGCCCTTGCGCTGTTGCAGGTCGCTGCATCCGGGTGCAGGTTGCATTGCTGCATCCTTCCCACGGATGAGCTCATCATGAAGCATGGAGTCATGCGAGCAACACAGGGTTGCATTGGGGATCTGGGCTTAACCCTGCCGCCTTTTCCAGGTAGCCTTAGGGGAGGCTCCAAGCGTGCAAGCTCCTCAATGCGGGAAAGTCCCAAAAGGAGGGGACCAGCCCATTATTAGAAGACATTCAGACCAAGCCTTCTGGGTAGGGGTCGCGTTTGGGGCTGAGGGGTGCTTATAACGTGGCCTACGCGGGGAAATCATCACCAGCCTGTAAGGTCCGTAGCGTAAGAAATGGAGTGGGAGCACGACACCCTTCATAGAACAACACAGCACGCAAAACGAATCCTCTAGCCGCTAGCCGGCACAGAATCTGAAAAGCTAAGGAGTTCGTAGAGGCGCAAAAGCGCAAGGATTGATCTCTAGAATGGCCGAGCTTTAGTTTGCGCTTCGGCATGCAACCTTCAAGGAGGACATGCTGCGCCGATTCCAAACATGCAATCAACGCGCTTGTACATCACAAAGCCCCGTATATCTAAGCATGGTTGCATGAAAAATGCACTGCCGGCAGGTGGCAAAACACTAAATCCTTTGAAGCTAGGTGGTTGGAATCCAGTGGACACCCATCCAGCCAATCATGGTTAGTCCCGCAAATAAATCAAAAAGANNTCTTTTTGATTTATTTGCGGGACTAGGAATCTGGGATTCATAGTTTATGGGCTTCCTAAGGAAGATCGGCAAGTGAGGTGAACCCCCATTTAGCCATATCTCTTGAAACCCCGGAAATCCTCAACCAGCAAGCTCACCCACTCAGCCTCCCCCAAACAAGCATGGCCCTACACGTCGAAGTTCTTGTCTCCATTTGGGTGGGTTAGCGTCCTTTGCCCTAAGCCCTGGACTAGAGGCAGCGCGGGCCCTAGCAACATTTGGGGATTCCAAGAGGATGATGGGTGGTCCCCGTTTCTCACTTCGAGGATTGTAAAGAACTTGCAAGAGCGCAACAACATCTGAAGCCCTGAGTCGTGCTGTGGCCTTTCCATCAGCTCAAGGGGCAGCTGCCAATCAGAAGCCCCCTGCGTTTGGGGGCCGTATGGCGGTCTTTGCGAATAGGGCACCCTTGAAACGCAATGGATGCATGGGGATCACAAAGGGGTTACAGGCAAGGAGTCTGAATGAATTAAGTTTAGAATTTCCGTATGGGCCTGTCCCACAAGTTTGGATCCCTTATTGGGATTGATGATTGGGGGACAGACGTGCGGATTGGTGGAGTTGCCAAAGTGAGGATTCTGTGTCCAGGCTCCAGGGTTAAGGTTTGACAGGCTTGGCATGTCCTAGCGATTTGCACTGACCATGCTTCAGTGGGTCAAGACTCTTTGGGCCCTGACATCGGGAGATTCTGAGAAGCTGCAAGTGCGAAGACGGCCTCAGGTGCAACAATTCAGAGTCCTGAGCTATACATCAACATGAACCATATGTAATCCCACCTCATGGCCCCAGCTAAGCAACTGACGCGACCCTTTGATAGGATTGTTAACGCTCAGCCTGAAACGAGTGAGAGCAATCCCTGTATTTTCCACTTCATAAAGGCTCTCAAGTCATCCTACCAGTTCCAGGCCTACAACAGAATTTGATCCTAGGAGCAGGAGCTTTCAACAGGCGCCTGACACTAAAGATGTATGACCTAGGAATTACCCCTATAAGCCCCCGAAAACCCACAACCCTAAACCCTATACAGCCCCAACTGTCTCAAAAATCCATGCCCTCATGCTTGGTACCCAGGTGTGGTGAAGTAGGATGGCTGGGTTCCAATGCAGGAATGGCGAACTATTTTGGAGATTCCAGAGCCCCACTTTAAGGAATTATCCCCATATATCCCGAATAATGGCCACCCGGACTTTGAGAAACCTCGGTTTCTTCTCTTTGCAGGATAAATAGATTACACGCAGCTCGTGTCCTACGAGTGTGAGACAGGCAGACCGACCTACCAACCAACAGACAGACATACGCATACTGTAAATGAATTCACAGCCTCAACCAATGAGAATCCCTGGGCCGTAAACCCACATCGTTGTTCCTAGGCTCTGAATTTCGAGGAAACTGTTCCATGGGGCACATGTCTGCAGGTTGGTGTCTGCTGGTTTGACCAAACGTTACAATTTTTTCTGAAAGTCTATGAGGCCACATCTTGTCAACATGCCTTTTGCGCCAGGCATTGGACCCAACCTCACAGAGTTTCAACTCCCTGGAACTAAACTCATTCGACCTTCAAGGGTGGGCACCATAAACTTCAACTGCCCTAAGCTCTGGCCGCCAAGTCCTTTTTTGTCATCCACCCCTGCCCTTCTATTTCAGCCCGCCAGGAGGCTGATATTCAAGCCAGTTCCCAGCCTCAGCCCGCCACACCGAAGTCCACACCTTGAGGCCTACCTACACCCTACGGTCCCTACGGTGGCCCTACGGCCCCAAACTGGCCCAAATGGCACCCTGTATAATCTCACAAACACTATCGTTGCAAACTGGATTATTGTAGGTTAATGTCAACCCAGCAAAGCCCCGCCTTGCCTCAGCCGCCTTTATCGCGGAGTTAAAAGAGACAGCGTCGGGTTGAATGGACACCTTCAGAGGCTGATTCCAAAAAAGGAGGAAAGCTTGGGGTTCATGGGGGTTGCTTAGGGATTGTTCGGTCCCCTGATAGGGATTACATCGAAGTAAATGGAGGGAAACTTACTGACGATGCAAGGGGGGTCTGCGCTGTAGGGAGCAGAACCGGGAACTTCGCAGCGACGGCCATGGCGGTCCAATCCCCCATTCGCAACTCATGACTAGTCATGATGAGGCAAGGAGTTTGATGACATTCAGCAGGTCACAGGATGCAAACTTAATGTAAGGCCCAGTGGCAACCAGTAGGAAATCGGAGGGTGGGGGCCTGAAGGGGGGCCTGGTCTCCAGGAATGAGATACCTGATTAACGGCTGGTCCTCAGCTTTTTGAACTCTAGGACGACACACAACCTCCGACCCTGCTGCTTCCAGGAAGGTCGTTCGATTGAACCCCACAAGCTGAAACCTAATCAGGGCTTGTGCGTTAGCTTCTGTCAACTCCTCTAAAGGACTTGCAACTCTCGAAATGCAAGCCGCAGATTTGAACATTTATCAGAATAGGATAGAATAGGGGCCCCCTCGTAACTTGTATCAGCCGAGTAGTGGGGTACCTATAGGACTATACGGGCCTCTCGGCCAATGTTACCACCTTGTCCTGGTATAAAGAGCGTTGAAGCCAACAAGTTTTCGAGATTGGGCACAACGTCCGTCCCTTCGCTTCGAATCATTTGATCCAGTGTAAAGTGAAGGCTGTGGAACGTAATGCTTGAAGTCGTTAGGAGCGGGGTTCTCGTCTGGATTGAGGGTCTGGTTGGCCAGAGGATCTGTAGTCCTCTCTCAGTCATGAATGCAAGCAACAGAAACCATCGATCAAAAGAGTTCGGTCTCTGGAAGCCCGTTTTCGGGCAAAGCCTGCAGCCTACACCACGAGCGGTGAAGATGCGTTTTCACAGCATGCGCGCGCTCTCACTGGTGCTTTATAGACGCACCGTCGAAGTCAAGCTGCCGAACCAGGTGGAAGCTGAGGGCGCGTAGATCTTCATTCTCGTTACTTCGGCTGGGCTTGTTGCATTGATCTTATTCCTGTTCTGTCTTATCCTGCTCAGCATTCTAATTGCCAAGTGGACTCGCAGAAGCATCTTGCCAGCAGGATTGGTATCACTAACTGTCAGTCATATCTCCTCTAGCATTGCTAGCATTATCACTGCTGTGCGACGTCTGCGCCGTCAACGCCTTCTACTTCTGATTGTACCTCTTCTTCTACTGTACTGTTCCTCCTCCTGCTGTTGCAGCTGCTACTATGATGCGCATGCCCTACGTGTACAACCAACAATCCCAGAAGAGTGATCGCCCATCGGCTTCCTGTTTGCTTTTCCGAAACACTGCCACCACACTGGGGAGTACAGGGCACACTCCGAGATCAGAGTCGTAGTGTCTTTCCGATCAATTCTCATAGGAGGGCATGCAGACTTTTTCGTCATAATAAGTAGGTCTGGCGGTGTGTCCTGTAGCCGTGAACACCTGGCCCCTGGGTGAGCACTGAGGATTCTTCTAAGGGTTTTAGGGTTTGAAGAGAGACTGATTGTACAGGAATTGTTGGGGTCTCTCCCGCAAAGCTTAGGTTCCAAGTACTATGAGAGACTCGTGAGCTCTTCATGAAGAACCTACCATTGGTTTCCGTGCCAATGTCAGTCGAGCTCATGCCCCAGCCCCGTTGCACACTTGGGCTCAATCAGCTGAGCCATACACTCTGTAAGCCGTACCCTGCCCCAAATTAACATGGAACCCCATCGGGAACCCCAAGTAAGCTTGGCCAAACGTGAGACCGTCGGCCACCCAATACTAGCTGCAAGTCACACTGTCAAAAGGCTCACAGACCCAGAGGCAGACTCTCGAAGAGAAATCTGGAGAAGTGGCATGGGCTGTGCCGTGCTGAGATCATGCAGGCAAGGGAGTGTCTGAACCCGACATGCTAGAGGTCGTGCAGCAGGATGTCCCCCTCTGAGCAAAGTCCCGTCCGCGCTCATTCTTTCTTTCTACCTGCACGCTGTAAACTCCTAAGACCTTTCAGGTTATCTTCTCGAGCATCCCAGGAGTCCTCCCCACCCTCATCCCGGTCTCCATTTCAATCCTCCTACGCCAAAAGAGGAACGGAAACAATGTCTAAAATTCAAATGATGACCACTACAGGATCTATCCCTCCCTTCCCTACTACAGATCCACGGCCCTCTATCAGGCAAAGCTCAGCAAAGCACAGCATGGCAAGATTAAATAGAGGCGCTGACTCGACGTTCTTTCCAATTGCGCCCGAAAGGCGGCCCAAGGGCAGCAGGGCATTCTGAAACACATCCTATAGCCACCATAGCCCTTTGGACAAATACTGGATTCACGTTATGGGACTGAGACTTTGCTTTACTACTGGCGCGGGTGTTTGTCTGAAGTGTAGGTTCTGTTTCTCTTCTTTTGCGTGGGCGTGCTTGCTACAACTCCCAGAGGAAACCTTAAGACATAGCGAGATTCATGGCCAGCCTATGACAATTACTGCATCATTGCAGGCAAGGCGCATTTCCTTCCGCTGGAACATGTCAACCCCCCTATCCCAGCCCGCACAGGTTCCCCACTACTCAAGCTGAGGCGGAAGGCCCTCCAGAAGGGAAATCATAAGCGCTTTGCAAGGTACACCACTCATGTCTCGCAACTGCAACTGCAAGCTGCAACCCACAAGCCTATCAGGGTCAATTTGCAGAGAATCAACCCTTGCGCCTGGGCCCAGAACTCGAAACCCTGAATCCCATCAAAAGTTGATGCCCGTGGCCCAAAAGCTAGCACAATCGGCGCCTTAAAAAGGCTGCCTCTGCGGCTGCAAGGGCCAAGCACTTCCCGCGAATACTTCATCAGCTTACAGTCTCCCATCATGTTGCTTGGTTCTTCCAAACATCCTTCGTCCTAGACCTTTTGCTGTTTGGAAGGACCTCCAGAGAAGGACTGTTTGCTAATTTGCTCAAGAAAGCCTGCCCCACATCATCCCTATGCCGGCCAAAAGGTGATGCCTTTGGGGGTTCCTACCAGAAGCTTTTGCAGGCCTACACGTACAGGAGCCCGTGCCTATGCCCTCGTAAGGAGTTGTTCCACCAGTGCCTTCAGAACACACAGAGTCGGTCGAGGGAACAGATTCCTAGAACCAACACGGGTGCCTGGCAGGTGGTCGTTCAACCTTATATGGGGGACAGGTATTGTGGGCAGCCCTTGGGGATTGCTTCTGTTGGTCCAGCGAGCTGGATCAAAAGCCCGAGATCCAAAACCCGGAACCCTACATTCTACAAGCCCTGAAGCCCAAACCGCAGTCCATCATCCGTGGTGAGTGCTAAGTCCTTCAGACGCCGCCCCAGCGCAAGCTTGCGGCAGCAACGCAAACCACCGAGATCCGGAAGAAAGGTTTGAGATTCAGGGCTTATAAGGTGTTGGGTTTGGGGTTTAGCATGTATGTACCATTGTTAGAGCTGAGCTTCAGAAGAGAAGCTATCTTTCGCAGGCCTTTAACATTTTTGAACTACCGCTTGACGCAGCTCCGCAAGAAAGAAGTATGCGAATGTGGGACCATGACTATGGGGCAGTGGAAGAGAGTGTATCAAGATCATTGCTCCCAAGAGCGACTCCATTCAAATTCTAATGAGAACAACATGATCTTTTCTGCAGTACAAGAAACATGTGACGGATACCCCTAGCGCTGGCCCTGGTCGTGCAGCCTACAACTACCCTGTGCCAGACCTGCCGCTAGGGCCTAGGGCAGCGGGCAAACCGCACGTTGCAAAGGACGTTTATCTTCTCTGCGCGCTATCCATCTTGGCAGAGCGAAGTGCCACTATAGGAGTAGGGTTTTTGGAGCCCTGCTGATTTTGCGACGATTTCCAAAAGAATCCAAAGGTCATTCACAGGTTTAATTGTGACCAAAGACACCAGACTCGGTGGCATGCATCTCCATAAAAGTCTGCGATGCTGCAAGCAGCACTAAACTGCATAAGCAAATCAAAGCCTACAGCGGTACTTGCCTGCCATCCTTGGAACACGGCGCCCAAATTTTAGCTTACCAATAAAGAATATTCTCACTTAAGTACTTGCGGAATTGCTTCAAACTTTTCAAGTTGCTTCATACTCCCGCAGAAAAGTCCTTACTTTGGCATACGTGTAGCACCATCCTGTAGCGGGGACATGTCAAGGGCGCATAGGCTGCAAAGGACCATGCCTACAGCGTCAGTTCCTCATGATTGGCAGGCAAGCCGCGAAACGCTACACCCCTCGTGCTTTTAGGCGAGTCACCTCTGATTTTCCTAGGAAAGTTCCCGATACGGAGCAAAATGAGAGGAGGCCAGCTTGCAGAAAGTCGACACATTTCAGACTGGGACTTTCTTCCAAGTTGAAAGAAGAAGAGTTACATCTCTTGGAAACCTTGTGTATCACACGATCAAATATGCCATGCTTGATGAACCATGGTTCAACAACGCTGCTTAATTCAAGCCTGGAACAGCCATCTGTCGAATCGTGAGCTCCCAGTTCAGGCCAATCATGATCCGGTTGTGAACCAAAATCCCAAGCCCACAATCCACCCAAAAAGCCCAGCCTCATTAGCTTGCAAATAAGAATGTCCAAAGGTTAGAAAGGCAATGCTTTTGAGGGTTTTTTGCATATTGCTCCGCTCAACCATTCTGCTGGCCATTCGTTGAGCTTTGAACAAGCTGCGAGCCTCTTTGGGGCATCATGTCTTGCTGGGGGATGTTTAAAGACCAAACGAGGCGACATCACGCCTTGCAAGCGAGAAGTGCGGAACCTAATCGGGACCTGGCAAGATTCAGGTCAACAAAGGTGATCCTAGTGGGCAGCTGGCTGCCAGCTGGCTTGGAATGTGAAACGCCTTCAGGGTCTAAGGGTTTCGGGAGCGGGTTTACTCAAATATGTTTCGAGAGCTGCCAAGGGAAGGGCCTGTATCTTTTTGGGGGCTTCGCTTATCGAGTTCCGGGCTTCTTGACAGGCAACCACTGCTTAAGCCAGGAGAAAAGTTGCAGTCGAATGGCTCTTACTTCGTATGGGATATGTCTGGATGTGTACCGATGAATAGGGAGGTATTGGGATGGAACGATATATAGATCTATGAGCACATACACCTGTACAGAGGGACATAAAGGTCATGGCGTCCTTCAGCGTCTGAGTTTTGCATCTAGCGCTTCGCCCCAAACTGCCGGCAAACTTCAGCATGGCCCCCAAAAACCCCTGAAACGAGGGGCCCAAAAAAGGCACACCTGCTCGCCGTCAACTTTTCTGGGCGGTGATAGGCAAGGTAAAGCCATCTTAGTAGGGTGGTGTTAACGATCCAGGCACGCATCCACCGGCAAAAAGAATCTCCGTCGATTAAGCTCCGCAGCCCTAAGCCCCAGAGTTCACAAATGATTACCGCTTGAGGGGAGGTTCTCTACGTTACCTTAACTTCTCGAAAATGCGGTTGTTGACTGTAGTGGTAAAGTTAATGCCCCATCGTACTCCCAGCCTAATTGGTCATTTTTATTTTAAACTGGCCAGAAAGTTGAGAACCCACGTCCCAATCTACTCTGGTCACTAACTTCACAGGGCAGTAGCTTGTGGTTTCAGCGTCATGTCTGCGTACCTTCTTGGTCCCCGGGAAACATGCGTAACGCACGAGCCGTGGGGGGCTCGAGAACTTACCGGGACCGACGCCGCTTCCGCTCCCAATTGCTGGCGAAACTGTCTAGGGTTTGAGGTGTAACCTCCTTACAAAGTTGAAAGGACAATCTGGAGTAATAACTTCTGGATGCGCTTTCCCTGAACTTCACAAACCTCTAAGTCCTTCTTACGGCAAGTAGGACCAAGTTGTACTTGTGGATGCAGGCAGGTAGGACAACGTTGTACTCGCAGATGCAGGCTGAACGCGGGCTGCAGGGTTTCGGATAGTCTTATTCCAGCTAGGAACCGAAGTGCATACGCCATACCCGACTGCAGAACATGGCCGCCTCCAGGACGTGACGCAGCAGCGGCTTGAGATTTGGTTGAACTTAATTAATGCCGACCAAACATAGTCGAACTGCAGGCTTCATGTTAGGGTTTCAGGTTTCAGGGCTAGTCAAGGTTTCTTGATTCAGAGTTTCGGGTTACAGTTTCGATGAGGGTTCACGGTAGCTGATTTTTTGACTCTTGAACACAGGAGTCAGACTTCTTGGGCTGTGAGCGGGGCGGGGGGTGCCGCTGACTTGGTGATGGAGCACAAGCTTCAGACAGGGAGCCCCGCGGAATGCATGGCCATACAAAGCACTTATCAGGCAGTTAGGTAGCATGTGAAGGTGAAGACATCACGCCGGCGCAAAATGTTTTGGCTCTAGGAATTCTTGTGTCCGTCGGCGCAGAGATTTTGAAAGATTGGCCGGTTTGAGAATGGGAAAGGGAATTTTCAAGGGAGTGTGTCCACCAAAGCCCTGTTCAAAAGAAGCCTGCGGCGACTTCGGACGAGAGTGTCTCGGGGACTGGGCAAAGCAAAACAAACGGCGCGTAGGAGATGTTTGACAAAGATACGTCCGCGATCCCCACATTGATGAAATCTTCCTTTTGTCTCAGCCCTGATAGGATTATATGGGAGGTTCCATAGTTCAGGCGTCCCTCCTCCAACAAGGATGAGGATACTATTTTGGGGTACGCGAGCGATACCCCTGCACTTGGAAATGCCAATTTCTCACGCAACCTAAGGAGCCGCTTCTCAGCTGCATCCCGCCGGAGGGCCAGTGCCAAAGCACGGAACTTCGCTGTCAGTCTGTTCAGATGGGCACGTCCCGAACACAATGTCTGAGGTCTGCTTGGTTCCCCTGCCCTGACGAACTCCATCACAAGCTCCACGGCTTGTCGTCATAAACGAAACCTCGAACGCCTTCTGGATGGCGGCTTATGAGGCATTATCATGAAGCTGCAAGACTACAAACAGACCTGCTGTGGGCCCGAAAGCGTAGACATGCTACCTACTTTGGGCTTTTGGGACCCCTAAAGGCGCTGGCGCCATCTAATGGTGCCACTGCCAAATCTCGAGAAAAGATAGGGAAACTCTGAACGTCAGATGTGATCCCCAACAACTGGGAGAGCAACCCGTCAGCCCCAGCATTTCTTCTGAAGCATTTAGACGCCTCAGGCCTACATGGCCAGGTCTGATGTCTGAATTTCTGCGTTGATTTCGGATGGCTTGTAAGCACCAACATCTACCTAGAAACCTCCAAGCGTAAAATCAAGCCGCATGTCCGCCACTTCTGCTTGCTACCTGCAACTACCCAATCCTTGCAGTGTAGGATCTAGGGCTCTGATTTAATGCCCGGAAAGGGATTGAAGCCTGAACCATGCTGAATACAGATTGGAAGCACACTTTAAACATGTCGGAGACGTGCCGGAACCCACGCCCAATCTCAGATGGACTTGCCTTGGTCTCATGAACGTTTGGTGCTGAAGCTTGTTTTAAGATGTATAATATATGGCTATGGAATGGATTTTCACTGAAGTGCTGCACCTGTACGGGCTACTAGCATCACTCCGCAGTCGTGACACACGTTAGCTTACAAATGCTGGATAACAGGGTCCAGGATTCACGGGGGGACTGTCGCACCGCTGAAACCAGCTAGTAAATTCCACGCCCCTTGTCATTGCATACGGTGGGCCGTTGATCCCTCAACCCCGGATTCTTATCGATGCTCCTAGCTCTAAATGAAGACATGGCGGATTAGTCCTGCAGGTTTCCGCAGTGTCAATCCTATCCATCCCACAAACTTGACAAGAAGCAAAGACATATCAAGAAACCAAGTATTGGAACAGGAGCAGAAAGATACCTTCACGGCTCAAACAGAAAGCCCTGAATCAAACTTACTGTTGGGGGTTTTCATGAAGCCCATTACGCCTTCTTAAAAACTAGACTCCAAACCTCCCGGAGCTGGTGTGAAACTTTGGGCCGGCTTCCTTCCTATCCTGCACCCGAGCCCCGCCTCTGCAAACCCCACACCCGCAAACCTTGAGCACCTGAACCCTACAACCCTAAGCCCTAAACCACAACCCTGCCCCAGCCTCGGAATCCCAAACTTAGTAATCCCCGAACTTACACCCCTGAAGCCAATCCCTGTAAGCCCCTTAACCCTCACCCGGAACCCTAACCCTTGTAAGCCCCACAACTTGAAGTAGAAAACCGCAAGCCCCTGAACCCCTCGCCTTTCTACGCCAAGGCTCGGATGGCTACCATTGCAGTGGCCAAAGCCAATGTGGCTGAGACTGCCACTGCTGGCTGCTCCTGGCAATTACTGAGGGGCTTTAGGGTCTGTTTCTATAGGGTTTCGGATCTGTATAGGTTTCCTTCTTCCAGGTTCTATGAAATTACCCTCCGACTGACTCACAGGAAAGCGCTGCCAAGGAGGCCTACAAGACTACTGCGTTGGGCCTCTAGGATTTTCATATCATGTTGTGGGAGGACATATGGTTTTATGGCTCTTCTGGGCCCTAAACCCTAAACCCTAAACCCTAAATCTTGGCAATCAACAAGAAGGCAGCAACGCTTGAGGCTGGAGGTGCACATCCGAATCCAAGAAATTGGCACATCAGTACACCCCCCCCCCCCTAGACCAAGACCTACCAAGCACTGTAGGAGTTGGGGAGACCAAATGGATCAAGCGCGGCCTCAAACTGACGAGGCTCAGTTCATCTATACTTGGGAAAGTCTGGAAAATTAGGCAGATTCTACAGATCCCTTAGCAAAGGATCCGATATCTTCCGCAGGCTCTTGCAGGGATCCTGTAGATGTTCTCGACACACTCATGAATCAGGGTCTGAGATTTTCGTGGTGAAGCGTGCCAGGGACAGCGTAAATTGTCATTCATCACATGATTGAGGATGATGGGTGGATGATATTGATATTCCTAATTGTCCAGGCTCCTGCAGTAGCCTTGGCCTCGCAAGCGATTCTTTTTGTGGAGTTCCTCAAGCAATCTTCTTCCGCAACTTACAAATCTTCTCTACTTACACCCAAAACTGGCCCGAATGAACCCAAATTTTGACGTTCTAGGCTTTGAGCCTTGAATTCCTTTTTTTAAGGCCCGACGCATCAACCTTGAAACCCGAAGTCCCCAAAGCACTATATCGTGAAGTCTGCCGAGGCTTCCAAAACAGAGTCCTCGATCCAGCCCATGAATCCCAACTTGTCCAACTTGCTGGGCTTCGGGGCAATCACCTCCTGGAGGCTTTGATGCTTACAGTTCAGGCTGTAGGGTGTTGGTGTTTGGTATGTGGGGTGTGAAGTCTGGTTTTAGGATGCTGTGTGATGTTTGAACTTAGAGAATGGCGGGATTGGGGTTTGAAGCAGAGTCCTAAGCCACGTCAGGGCTGTCCAGCCTGATCCCAAGTGGCCCTCACCTTATCGGGGAACCCTTTTGCATGTCTGAAGCAAGGTTAGCCTTCAGGGACCCCAGAAAATTTGAGGACCTGTCAGGGTCCGACTTGACATTCTGTGTTTAGCGTCGGGTTGTCTTCTTCAGAAAGTACAGTAACCAATGCTGGTCCAACATCATTCTGCTAGCAGTCTGTCCAAGTGATGCCGCGCAAAACCCTGAATCGTGTGTTACGGGCTTCGCTGCTGTTTGCACTGTAGCTCCTCCGGCCGGACGCCTATGAAGTAGCATATTGAATGGTAGCCCAGCTTCGCACCCAGATGCTCAGTTCTCAAAGCAGTTCGGATTTTGGTATCCTAGCTGCTCAGATTTGGGGAGTCCTTGGTCTACTATGTGACCTTGGGAGCTTGAGATCCTCCACCATCTTTCAATTTAGACGTGCATTTTGGTTCATTGTCGGGCCGGCAGATGGGTTCGCAGCATGCAAAGGGACACGGATGCCGCTTATGAAAAAGAGTTGCCGCCAGGGCTTGGCAACGGAATTTGCGGCTAACGCTGGGCAAGGTCCTGCAAATATTATCAGTGGTTCTCTAAACTATCCACCTGGTGGCTGCAAGAATAACGCTCCCCGCCCTGAATCTCCAAATTTAGCCCTCATGACCATTGAATGCAGAGGCTCCTTCTGCACAACGCTCTTCGGGAACATGCGCTGAGCCTACCAAGATGGCTCACTTACCTTTACAAAGCAGTGGACCATGTTGAGCGCCAGTACAGGACCAGCTGAATCCAGCACTGTCTTTGTTATTCGAAGGCATTGGATGGGAGAAGGGTGCATGATTACGCGACTTGGTCAGTGCGGGCTTCAAGCTAAAGGTTGAGAGTGCTGCTTGAGCTGTATACATGTGTAGAGTTGTTTTATGATGGTGAAGCACGCGCACTGAGCACTGTGCCGTCTGAGTCTGTGATAGTGCTATGATACTGTTGAAACTCTGGCCAAGCATGAACGGCATCTACAAAAGATTGCGTCCTGTGACGAGCATGGACTCCGTGGAACGGGATATACGCCAGAGAAGGGACTATTTGCTGCCCTATAAGGTCCAAATATCAGGTCGCCAGAAATTTCCTCTTAAGCCAGCTTGATACTCTACTACAGGCGTTACCAAACGGGCCCGACTTCAGGGTGCTAGCAGATGCCTCCGAAGGAACATCCGTCACTTCCGTGACATTGCCTCAGGTGATCTCATTGAATTTTTTGAGGAATACGAAAATGAATGCCTACAATAATGCTTCTAAAGGTAGTTTCAGCTTCTTGTCTCCCATCTTCCTCCCCTACCATTGTCCGTTAGTAGTTAATATTTATCGGGCAGGGTTCACGGCTGCGGGCTGAGAGACCACAGCTTACCAATGCGGGGAGTGGAGCACGGAACGCACTTACGCTTATGTAAGGCTGAGGGTGAATGTGATGCAGCGGACGTCGTAAGCCTGGGAAATATTTAGATGTTCCTTTTCTGTACGGAAGCAAGTCTAGATTTTAAAGAAGCGTCAGAAATCCAACAAAAACTCCCGATTCTGGCAAACAAATTAAACAAGATAGGCGGAACAACGGGGTACCTTGAACAAGCCGGGAGACTTCCCTTAGGTACCCGGGGTCAGGATTGCAGGCTCATATGTCCAGTAGAGAGTGCGTGTGCGTGTGTGTTACTGTGACGGTTCTGAAGGATGGTGATGCACTGTGCCTTCTAGAAGCATCAGCAGCATTCTAACGCACTTGAATACTCAGCATCCGGACCATTCAACCATTCCTGAACTTTTTGCGCCTATAGAGGGACGCAATTTGAGAAGCTCAGATCGTTACATTGGCAGAAGATTCCAGACAGGATACGCTTTGCAAAAATCACCGCAAGCCAACTCAGCGACTTACGGTTCATAGGCTTACGCCTTGAGAGGTCCTACTGCGACGTTCCCGAATCAATGACAATTCTAAACTCGAGAATTTGACAAAATGGAGAAGCTCTTAGTGATGACAATGCTCAAACATCTCATTCGGGCAGCGCAGGGCGTCATGGAATGACCACAATGAAGAGAAAACAAACGGGCATCCCTCTGCATACTCTGAACCCTGTAAATCGTAGATGTGAAGCCCGGGACTCTTAGCACAGCATCGTTGGACATAGACACGTCTTTGCATCCTTCAAGAAGCAAATCTGAACTACCTCCGGACCCTTAGTGCGCCCGAGCCTGAAGCCCAACGCCAAAAACAAAATCCGCCTGCTTATCAGAGATTCTCTAAACAAAGACGCTCATGCAGTGCCTCAAAAAAACCCTACACTCTCAACGTACTGCCCATGTATCCAGATGGTAAAGGGGCCCCTTTTTGGGCAAACCTACCCCCTCCCCTAAACAACGATGACATCATGTTTGGGAATATCTGTCATCAAAAGAGGTGGGCAGCTTTTCTGATTACAGGGCGGGATCCGTTGGAATCTTGTTGCCTGACAACAGCCCGTAGACCCTCGCTACATCATAAGCCCATATCATATCCCGAAGAGCCCTTCGCTGGTTGTTTCAGCCAGTTGCGGCTGAACTCTGGATCAGGCTCAATTTCGGATGTCTTGCTGGAGGCCTTGCTGCGCTGCCTGGCGCGGGCCACACAACTGAGAGTGATTACCCGGTTGCTGTAGAAAAGGTTGGATTTAGCTACAATCATAGGCTTTCCTGATTACGGTAATTGAGCTCAAGCTCCTTAATGCGCACCTGCAGGGTGTCGTTTCGGGTTCGGGGTCTTAGGTTCAGGGTTCTTTGTGAGTGGTTTTGAGTTTGGGTCTCATCTCGACGAAATCCCTGCAAGTTCTAGCATCTAGAGTCTGTTGAATTGAGGATTGGGGTATGGCAATGCGCCTGGCGATATCTGTGACGAATATGTCTGGGTTCTTGCTTGCAGTTAAGGAGCCGTAAGGTCGCGAGGTTGTAGAATCTAGAACTGCTTTGCTGCGTTTTGAATCAAACTGCCGGGTTCGCGTTCTGGTCTGGAGCGCTACAGTCAGAAGGATGATTATAAAGATCCATAACGCACAGGCCTTCACGAGTGTCTAGTCTATGCACCCACAGACTTTCTACGAAAGGCAGAAAAGTACTGCCTCAACCTGCAAACTAAACCCTGAACTTAAAAGTCCTGACCCTTGAATCCCCAGATTCCCACATCATGGGTTGCCTTCCCATGGGTACTCCGCAGCTGTCAGCACGCTCCTGCCGGTCTTTCAGGCATCTTGGAATGAGGAGCTTTCCACATAATACATTGACGCCTCCGCCTTCTCCGGGCTCTAAACCCAACCCTTAAGCCCTCAACCCGAAATCCGATAAGCGCCAGACTCTTTTGTCCAACCTGAATTCCCTCCAGTGGTCTCCCGCTTGAATGCCCGCACATCAGCCTCTCATCCCTAGATATACCCCATATGACACCCCGTGAGCCGCAAAAAACATAGAATTCCTCAAAACCTCAACTCCTAGCCTTGCCGGCCTGATCCCTTTAAACCAGGTTCACCCAGGCCCTTTAAACTTAAGCCCTGGATTTTCTGGATCATAGACATTCCTCTGGTTCCAGACGCCGCCTCTATGGCTAAGCAACTCCCCAACCCGTGGGGACTACATGAACCCCAACACACCTTCCAAGGTTTAGGGGTATGAAGACGGTTATAAGGTTGTGGCGAGAGGTTGGGATTTTGACACTTTGCCATTTGCCGTCATCGGCTCGGTAGTAATGTAGGGAAGTGATACCTGGCCTAGTGTAGACGAATTAGGTTGGGTCCCGCTAGTGCTGTACAATTGTGAGCAAACATCTTGTCAAATTCGAGTGTCTCTGTACGAGTCTCTCTCCCTGCTTCCAGGAATCTACGACTGAACTCTTCGAGAGGCTGAAGCGATGTATGCAGAATACAGAATCCCAATAAGTTCTCTGCGATGGCTCCATGTCTCACGCAGCCATCAATGCCACAAAACTACATGTTCTAAAAAGGCTTCGTTTGATTCTGGCTCGTTCACATGTGCTTACATCATTAGACAATTCGTTTGTACACGTTTACAGAAAGTCAAAGAGTCCAATTCTGGAAAGGTCAGTATTCAAGCTGCAACATGTAATGCCAGAATCTTGAACTCTTGGCCGCTCCATCACGCAGAGCCCAATGCCCTCGAAGCTGTGCGGACGTTGGAGATTGCCTCGAGTCTGCCAAAGACTTGGGGGTCCCTTGTTCGGGATCTCTTTCTGATGCCTTGTTAGGGAGTGGATCCCTAGAACAATCGTTGTTTTGATCACTCTTCTTTTTCCTTGTTGCACTCTTCCACGCACCATTAAGCTTGCGTTAAGAAAAGGATTCTTTTTGGGCTTGCGCGTGGGATTGCAAAAAACTATGGGTTCAGCGTGCATAAGGAATCAGCAGAAAAGTTGTCATATGAATCTCTTGAACCTCATAAGCCCCTCAACCAATCCCAAGGACCCCCAAAGAAATCCGCTCTTCCCTACACACCACCAGAACAATGACCAAGTTGCTACTTCCTGGCCCACAGAGGAACAGCTGGTCGCCCTGAAACGGGGACCCGGAGGATCGCAAACGGTGGGGTGAAGGCTTGGCCTGTGGGTTCCTTAATTGACATAACCGATATATCATCCGCAAAGCGGCGGCTGGTGTCGAAAATCAAGCTCAGCCGCTGGCACACATACTCTCCACAAAACTTCTGCAAACTATTGCAGGACATCATACAGGCACGAGTTATGGTTGTACATGGAGCCATTCAGAAATGGAAAGTGCAGTGTACAGCAAAGAAAGGCCTTGAAGACCTTTGGGATTCTACATACTGTGTTACAATATTTGCAGGCTGCAGAAGAGCTGGAAACCGGAATGCCTGCTAAGCGATGCAGTAGAGCTACTGGACGCCGGGCAGGAGGCTTATATACTGTACACTGCTTTTGAGGGGTCGCCAAAGTTACGCGTCGTGGTTGTGCGAAAGTCAACCTACCCTAGATGCATGAGAGCACTTCTGTTAAACAAGATCACCCCCATACAGGAACTTCTAAAGGAGGACTCGTTTTCCAGAAGCCCTTTGTCCTCGCCAAGCAATCTGATATCTATTCGAGCAGCTGTCTCGTCGGAGAAATCCCGTGGTATGGAACACCAGATTGCAAGCTCAGGTGTATCAGGATTTGAGTAAGGCCTTCAATTTGACACCTTCAACCCTATAGCCCGAAACCCTAATTGTGCCGGGCAACACCGGACTATGACTCCTGAATCCCGAACTTTCGGATCCACATGGTCAGGCATTCACTGACTCGAGCGCTTCATGCTTATATGGCTTAAAACATACGTTCAGCCGATGTGGGTCTTGAATTCAGGTCTTGAAGTTGAGGTTTCTGGATCTCAACTTGTGGTGCTGGTGCATGTTTCAAGTTGCTTGAACTTACCTTAGCTTCCTTCAGTTACCTCCCCTTGTCGCGTTGTGTGGCTAAATTCTCGCGCAAACGCGGCCTGACACATCTCAATTGAAGCAGCACAAATTGTCTGGGGAACGTACCAGGCGGAGTAAGGGCACTTGAAGACCCTAGGAATATGTGTTGTGAGATTACAACAGCGTGCTTAGGGATCCTGCTCAAGGCATTCGACAGAATGGTTCCTTCGACAGAGTCCGATGTGCATCTTGAGTTCGAACCTGGAAGTTGCAGGAGCACTTTGCGGTTCACACGCCCTCAGCCCTGCTGTGGATGAAGCAAGAGTTGCACTACCTGGGGCTGTTTAAGCCTGCAACGTCTTGGGTGCAGGGGTATACAAGGTGGTTCAAGACTTTCTCTGCCCTCGTAGACCCGGAAGACCCCAACCCTTACCTTACCTCGAATTTGAAGATGTAGGGAATTGCCGGAGGCGGGCAGCTTGTGCCAACCGGAATGACTTCGATGTCGAGGTGGCATGGATCCTCCCAGAGGCTCTAGGACTCTAGTTTTCAGAGGTTCGGGCTTGCAGATCGCAGAGCTGGGTAGTCCAGCAGTTTGTGCCTACAATCCGTTTACAGTAGACATGTGACTGCTACCCCTTGCCTCCCAACCCACTTCACTTTCCAGCACTGCCAAAGCCCACAAAACGCCCTCACAGAACTGCTGCGAGACGTCCTTGGAGCAGTCCATGCGGAAGCAAGCCTGATAGCTGGAATCTCCAACAAGTTGCATCCTTCTTTTCAATAGCTTGGACTGTTCCCCTTTTGGGCGCAACCATGCAAATCACACCTTATGAAGCTCGCAGCTCTTCAGCAGACTGCACTAACACCGGCAACACCGAGTCATTGAGTCTTCAACTTCAGCCTCTGATTGCAAACATTGTGGGGGTTATGAGTTTGCAACTTCGACATCGAAACCTTCAAGAAAAGGCCTACGAGAAGCCATATTAACAGTAGGTCGAAGCTGCACGTTTGGTAGACTAGACCTCTCCCGCAACCATAAACTTTTCCAGCCTCAAGGGTCTTGCCCATGACCGTGATGCTCGCATGCAGGCAGTCGTGGGAGAACTCAATGCGCTGGCGGTAGCCTCCAAGAGCCTGCAATCCAAACTTGGAGGCTCTAGAACAATCTGAAATGACATAAGGAACATCGGGGGGGGGGGGACAAGCGTTTACCGTACTTGCGCGGCTCCAACATACTTCACATGCCAAGGCCCATCTCCCTCAAAGCCATGTAAGTGCCAAAAAGCCTCGATCCCTGCTCACACATCCTTTTTGAGCCCTTAACTTCTGACTTTCGTTATGGCTCTTCACATCCGAGGAAAAAGCCGACTATCTTGAAATTTGCGGGCAGCAAGATTTCGCCGATGGCGCCTTGTTGACTGTGCCTTCCCAGGTGCCAACAATCCGCGCATCGAAGGCCGCCTATACAGCCAAATATGTGCAGGATGGAAACGTATATTGGGTTGGAGTGTCGGATGGAAAGGCTGAGGGCTTCGCGGCTAGGATGGAAAGATTTAGGGGATGGGGGTGTCGGATGGAAAGGCTATAGGGTCTGAGGGTAAGCTGGCTCTGAACCTGTCTTCAATGAACCTGATCTTGCATGCAGTGGCGGCGGCGGCCACTGCGACCCGGATTTCAAAACGGCAGCTTAGGGCTATGTAGCTGCTGAACTCTCCGTGGGTTTGAAGGTGATATGCATCTTCCTCATGGGATGTCAATGCCCAAGTTCTCTTTGAGCCTCAATGGGATTGCACGCAACAAGTCTGGCAATGTCCTGTCATTGGACCGCAGGGAGAGTTTGTCATAACAAGGGACCTCTAGAAAACATGTGGAGATGATGGAGGATTGCGTGGGTCCCTCCTTGTGATTCTACAGGGCATGCCTGGGGAAACTTCCTTAAGCAGAAAGGAATGGACATGGTTGCCTCTCAGAAGTTCCATGTAGAGCCATATCATCTGTTCCTGATAAAGGGAAGCCGGCCATCAAACGACTTATGCAACACTCCCAGCTTACATCCCAAATCTTAACATACCTCCTCTCTATCGACAACCTCACACGCAAGCCTAAAACATCTTGGCCTCCTGGACCAAGAAAGCAGAGCTTTTGACAACACTACAGAACAATAGCCATAGAAGCAATGAGTGCATGCAGAGTTGGATTGAGAACATGGATAGCAACGTCGCGAGATCTTACACAAATCCGTCGTGATTATATCGATCATGGAGCAACAATGACAATCACGGCGTTGACGCGGCTTGCACTTTCCTGGCCTTGCCGAAATTGCCGAGCTCCTTCGAAGTCTCTTGTAGCTCTAGAAAGTAATGACCCACCAACAGCCTAACTACGTTTGGGGTGAGGCTTGTGTTGCTTGTGCAGCGTAGTGCCAGGCTGAAGACTAGAGAGACTCCTTGCAGAGACTGCGGAACGAGATGCCACAACAGACATGCAACTCGTCCTCCCAAAGACAAGCTATCATTTTGGGGGTGGAACAGGGATGTTTATTGCAGAGAAGGATGTTTGGGAATCGGACAATCAGGGCCTTGGGGCTTTGTTGGTTGTAGACAATAAGGACCGCGCACCGCACAAAAATACTGCACTTTCAGTCACCGATCCTGATTTTGCCACCCCCAGCAAATCATCGGCTGAAAGAACAGGAAGTCATGTCTTATTCATTACGCAATTAGAAAAAGATGTGCCTCCAGAAGTGGGGGATACTTTATAGCACTTTGCAGGGTTTCAGCATGGGATGGAACCCAGGTTTGGCAAATGCCGAAGTAGCTTGGTAGTCCTGCTTGGCAAAGGCAGCAAGATGGGACATGGTGTCATCCGTCATAGAGGCCCCATAGTAGTAGGAGGCGGAGTCCTCATTCGTCTGCTCCTGTCAAATACTCAGCTTCAGAGGGAACGGGGGATTGAATTGCGGGCACAGCTTCAGCGGTCATCGGAACTGTTGTAGGGCTTCGGTCCTCTTAGTTAGCCGCAGGTGCTCAAAACTAGATGTACCAGATGCCCTCTGCGCTACCAACTACTAACAGAAAGTTCATGTTCTCGTCCAAAAAATTATGTCGAAGGACTCCATGACTATATTCGGGACCCCAGACCCCTAGGCCCTAAACTCTGAACAAAAAATGCCACATCTAAGTCTCCTCAGAGCTCTGCAGCATCCTCAGCTTGCACATGCCACGTCTTCGGTTGGAGGGTCAGGGCTCTGAAACTTGTGGGATCTAAGGACAGAGGCTCTTGAGTGCGCAGGTCAGGAGTCCAGTAGAAATTGCTTGTGCAGGACTTAAGAGCTCTTCCAAAGCTTGAAACCTAAAAACCCATCGAACCCCTGTTCGAGAACTTAACTTCAATTTTTCCAATCTAGGTCTTGCCAGCTGGCTAGACTCAAATTATCATCTCTGTTACCCATTGGCCCCACCCAACCCAACTCCAATTTCTGCAGCAACAATGCCAAAGGAGCCCCTATATACCTCCCTTCCCAGAAGACAAACTCTCGAGGCCCCAATTTCCTTGGTCATATCTCTGACGATAATCCTTGACATGGGTGGAGAAGTCCTCTGCAACCTCCTGTATACCATACAGCTTCAAGCCTGAAGCCATACTGAGGCCTGATCTCTCAGTCTCTCCCAAACACTATAAAGATGCATGGAATCCAGCAACCCCTGCTGACACAACTGCCCGGAAGCCCAAGGCAAGGCCTGCATCCCGTTACCAGCCAACCTATGCAGAAATCACCATCCAAAATTTGGCCGCTTACGCTGCTCAGCTACTGTCTTGTGGAGGATATTTTGATTATCTGAGCGGGTGCTCTTTTCCCTCTGTAATGCATTGAGCATAGACCCCTGAAAGCTGTACTTCTGCTACGTATCATCCAGGTGATTAAGCATGAAATCGCAAGGTAGGTGCTACTTACAGACTTACAGCCCCAGTGTTCGGCATTTTTTGTTGTCAAAGCTTCCCGGGCATTCCCAACTTCGTCAAGTCCGCCAAGTTCGCGACGATAGCCGATTGGGATTGGGTGTCGCTGGTGGGCTGCGTGGAGCCGCCCGATGAGATGCTCTTCTTTGCCTTCGTTGCAAAAAATGATATGAGGTTTGAGGCCAGCTGGGCTTGAGCGATTTGGGACCAGGGCAGGCGACTCTGTCGCACGTCATAATATCATATTTTCGTTCTTTTCCAAAAACGTGACATTGCTCATGTTCAAGCTTTAACTCGGATCGTTGGTCCATGTACTGGCTCGCTCGGGGAAGCCGACTCGAACCTTTTTATCAACCACGGACCACCCAACCCCCGAAATCCGCGACCGTACTGTCTGCAGCATGTCCGAGATCGGTCCATTTTCTGCTGGGCAAAAGGAGCTGGGGCACGGGCCACAAACTCATGAGCCCTTGACCCCCAAACCCTATCTATAAACCCTTGCACAAAGCTGTCTATACAAAACACTCTGTAGAAGCCTGCACCGTGAATCCCCCTAAATTCCCCGATTCAATTTCCAAACATGAAGATGCCCTCAACACAAAATGCCGCATTTAGGAATTCACCGCAAGCCTCTCAACCTCAAGAGTTGAACGCCAGGATCCTAAAGGCTGAACGCCCCCTCAATTTCCGTAAGCCCTACCCTGGTTGATTTTTGGGGCTGTACTAAATTGCGAGAATGACATCAAATATTATATGGATTCATACTGAAATATGCGCTAAGACACACTTATCATATCGCAACTAGAAAATGAAGCTCAACCAAACTCTACCCGAAGGACCTGGAAGGTCTCAAAGCCTGCCACGGAAACATCGCTGTCCTTCGCCTGTCATCGGCGGGGTTTGCTGGAATCAGTTCTTCTACGTTTCGTTCTACGTTTCATGCAATGTGGCATACTTGGCGAAGGCATCTTTTACGACATGAAGTGATGAATGCAAAAAAAGATATGACATTCGCGAGCATGCTCTTGTGAAGGAAAAGGAAAGCACTGCCAGAAAACGACGCTGCCTTGACATGCTTCATTGGAACTGCTGTATGGAGTTAACATCTACAGGAAGGTTTAAATAAGGAGAATTTCCTTACTCGATGGCATTCCTCTCATTCCTCCACTCAAGACGCGTTGTACATGGAAATTCCCATGACAGCTGCCATCGTTACCAAGGTCGGAGGAGCCAAAGCATATGCGTGAGCCTCACCCCAAGTCCAGATTGTTGAGAAGTGTGACGCCCTAGCAGAATGCTTTGATCTTCTTCGTTGGGCATACGCGTGCACACTTTCTGGCGGGCGCATGCAAAGATCAACATGACATGTTGCAACAAAGGATTCCCACTAAAAAGCTCAAACATCCAAACCTTAAAACTAGATTCAGCAGATTTCTTGGCCCGAACCGTGAACGGCAGGGCTGAAATTACAAGCGCTCAAGTAATACCAAATAATCTAGAAACTTTTATACGTAAGGGCACAGACATTGTTTCAGCCTACATGCCGGGATGCCATGAACCCTTTTGCATCCTGAACCCGCATACTCTGTGAAGCCTGAAAGCGCTGATGGCCTCTTGCATGGCAGGCGCAGTGAACTGGATCGCCACAACCAACTGACGCTCCTAGTCGGGTGCGCTCTCAAGACAGTGAAGTTTGTACTGGCTTTCTCAAAGCTCTTGATCCCGGCGTCCCAGATATCTGACCGTGGGGGGTGTGCGGTGGGCGACCCAGAATTTTGAGGAATGACTGCTGCGCCATTGAACATCTCTCCCCCGCCTAGCTCATAAGAGCATGCACGTCTGGTATGTGGGTTATATATGTTATTGGGTTTAAGCTGTCAATTTTCCAGGTCTACAGCTTCAAAATGTATAGGGGGCGAATCCATCTACTTAACACATCTTGCATGTCCTTGAAAGAGATTTAAGCTTCTTGGTGGCCTCTACCCTTTAACTGATGATTCTGCCTTGAGAAACCTAGAACTAATCCTGGCCTGTATGGTACACCTGTGGTGGCCTTTTCTATACTCTGAGGGAAGGCGAGAGAATGGAATGGAATTTGTTGGGCTCAATCGTATACACAGGCGTCTCAACCTCCTATGTGTGTATAAGAGTATAAGAAGGATCCGAAAAAGCACTTGGAAGCATGCACAAGAACTCTCGTTTGCACATTCTTGCCTGAGCATGGGATAGCAGAGGTTGATGGAATCAAGCTGACCAGGCCCTCATCCTTGACCCCTAGTACTGAGACGCCGCATGCCACACACCCTCAACTGTACCAACCTCAAAAGACAGGAACGACATGTATACCAAAATATCCGCGGCCAAACGATATCTATGCCTAATGTTCTCTGGAGAAAACCCAAACCCTCCACAAAGCACAACAACTTCCACGTGATGTGTGGCCAACAATTCACCCCATAATTGCCCAAAGCATGAGGTTCCCCAGCTCCTCCTGGTAGCGCTAGTACCTACTGTTCAGCAGTTGAACACATAAAACTATAGGTGAGTGAGGCTAATCCCAAACTCTCACTATGATTTTTTTCCTATAAAGGGACCGTCTAGTACGGCCACCCGGACAGCCTCCGCCCCAAGTAGCGCACGAATAAAGACCAGAGAACCCAGAGCAGGCCCCATTTGGACTTATCTATTAGAAGGGGGAGAGTAGTGCGGGGTGATATGCTTATACGAGCCTGAAATGGCATATGCATGCCCGACACGCTAGGCTCCTGCTTTATAAATCTTAGACTCAGATCTTAACTCGGATCTTAACTATGCGCTGAAGCCGGCGCTGAAGCCAACCTCCTTGAGCCCAAAGCCATGACCACCCGAAAAGCAAAGCCGAGACCTGACTCCTAATGAGCTCCTTCCCGAATGTCATCGCGGAACGCGGAACAACGGACAGATGAAGAGTGGTGTCGAGCTTTGATCCGTTCGCCACCTGGGGGCGCAGAGCGTTCAACTTGCTCAAAAACATTCCTGCAAAAGATCATGAGTTACTGGGTCAATGCGGGCGTAGAGTATTGATCAAAAAGTTGTCTTCAGTCGTATGGTATCCTGTCAAGGCAGGTGGAAACCACTCAGGGCCCCCAAGCGGGCACAGTGGCGATGAAGGCCCCACGTACGAGTACCAGTTGCAAGTGAAATCGGCAATTCAGCTAACGCCCCTGTTGCATCGGACTCTCAGCAACCCGTCAAGAACCACCCTCCCCCCCGCCTTGCACTGCATCTTGCTGTGGAGGACTTGCCTTATCTTTGGAAAACTCCATGCGGTTTGTTCAGGAGTTGAGTCTTCAGGTCAGGCTTTTGCAGACTCTATCTTGACGAGAGGGGGCTCTCTAACTCCCATTCATGAGGGAAACCTTGCACAGCAAGGATTTTGGGTCTAAAACCTGCAACATGCGGCAAAATCTCAGAGGAATCATGTCATGTATGGGTATGCATTTCTGACATGCAGAGCATTGCCTGGGTTAATGGTTTTCACAACCTACGCACGCTGCATGATACCCTGTCTGGGAGAGCCTTTCGACCCACGTTCCAACCATACGCAGACTCTGGTCCTCAAATAGCGCCAACTTAAATGGGAATAGGGTTGGGGGCAAAGGCTCGAGTCAAGAGCGAAGGGTTTCAAATCTTGAGCTGAGATCACGCTGCAAGAGGACTGCACCTTGAGTCTAGAGTCAGGGCTTTCGGATACGGCTGCCCGCTGTCAGTCAGCACAATTGCAGCCAAACTTGCAGACCTGCCCGAAGAAGTTTATGCAAAGCTGCAGCAAACCTTCCCTCAGCTACTGCGCGGTCCATAGGCCGTCTCGGGTATCCATCATGGGGCTCGCTGGAGGTTGCGGACCGTCCATCCCTGATTCCGTGACCAGCCCTTGACCTTAGCTTGCCTATCAGATTAAGTAGTCCGCTTCAGTACCCGACTATTTCGAGGCCACTTCTCATATACAGGCGTGCGGAGTGCCTACTTAAAGGAGAGTCCCAAACGCTGACCAGAAAGAAGTCCTTGGGGACCCCACAGCTCTCGCAGCCTTGTTGCGCAATTGGTGGCATAGACCCGGTGTTGCAAGTCCAAGCTCCTTTGTCGGAATACATGAAAATTTAGATTGAGGCGAACCCGATAAACCATACGTGTAGGGCCAAGGTTCAGGGATCAGAAACCTGGAGCGAACAGTGGTGGGCTTGGAGTATGTTTTAACATTCGGGTCTCCTTGGTATGCCAAGATATCAGATGTCTCTTTCGAAAAAGGCAATCGGAACCTCATCATGTTCACAGTTGCAATCTGCTTGAGCCCAGAGTATTAAAAATTAGCTCTGGATGACCGATGAGCTCTGAGGAGTTGCTGGGCATGCTTTTGCAGCACTTGGGCCCGGCATCTGCCGAAGATATCTTCTTGTGCGTGGTGGTTGGTTCATTCGCCATAATGAGCTGTCTCCAAACTGACACAACACTTAGACACTGCAGACCTACATAAATGACCTGGAGCTCCCTCACCTCTGAGCTCAAACTCCATAACCGACAGAATGTGTCCTCGCTTCAGGATCCTGCGATTTCCGCGCAGACCAAAACCCCACTTGGGAATCTGGGACTGATATTTCCCTAAATTTCAGGCTTTAGAGTCTCAAACCCTACACCCGAAGACCCTCATCTCAAACACACCAACCCCCAAACTCTGCAAAGCATTCTCGCTCCTTGGGTAGACAGGGTTGCCTCGTTGAAGGCTTGTGGGCAATCAGCCTGGCGAACCACATTGCGAACCTTGGCCGATAGCTATGATCACTTGGAGGTCCAAGATAGTTTTTATACCAACTAGAACCCCAAGCAGCTTAGGGGATCGTCACGTTGGGATATGACTGCTGCGGGAAGTAAGGTATAGTCGCGCTGAACCTGGAAGTAGGACCAGGGCTCACCCCTGAATAGCTTCAGCTATTCGCAAGTAAGTAATTCAGGCTTGCCCATGTGATCGCTACCTGAATCTGGAGGTAAGCTCAAGCCAAACTTTACCCCCCACATAAGGCTCATATTATGAGGCTGGGTCATGAGGCCACATGGGCCATATTAAGGGTACCCACCTGGTAACTGCCTAATTGGGGGGTCTTGACAAGCAGTATAATCGGGGGAACTACAAAAGGGGCCCTTATCAAGACTACTGTCATACAACTCGAAAACGTGACCCCCCCCCCCCATGCATACATTATGACTAGAAGCTTCCCAGGAAAAAGAAATGTATCCCGGGGGGCCTTTAATCTTACGTAGTTCCAGGACTATGCAACCTCTCTGTTCGCACCCCTACTTGGAGAATCATGGGGACCAGGTGCGTAAGTTTAATATTGGGCCAAACTCCTTTATCAGAACGAAAAAGGATTTTTGCAGGTATATCTATGTACATACGTATCTACAAATACCTTCCAAGCCGTCGTGATGCTGCAAATATGAGCAAACCTCGGTCCTTCGCTTAGGCCCTCAGCCCTAGGCCCTAAACCCTAGACCCTCAAACCTGCATACCCAGGTTCTAGGGCGAGAGGTTATTTAATTTGGTGAGGAAGACACCGGAACGTATCCAGGCTGGGGGTAACCTGGTCAAGGCCTCCCACAATACATTACTTGCTTCGAGCCTGAATGATGAGACATGAGAAAACACTCGGACTTTGACCCATCCAATCCCTGGTTTTCCTGAGCAAAATCCTAAACCCACAATCGCAAGCCCTAGATCCTAAACTTCAGACCCTACACCGTATCCCCTATAGACCTTAGACCCAGAAGAGTATGGCAGCACGTTGCAGGATGCCAGCAATTTCCAAAAGGTTGTGATCCACGCGGCAGCATGCAATGAAATGCGCACACCCCACACCAACATTGGTTATGACAAGACACCCCTCCTGGATAAATTTCCGGCTGGGCGCCTAGAATCTCAGGAGGGGTACCCACCCCTTCCAGGATACGTAGGCAAGGGTATCCCTCCTACTATCCTTTCGAGAGGGGCCCTATGTTTGCCTGCGGGGAGTGCAATCACCTCCCCCAGTCTCTACAGTAGCACCCCCGCATCCCACCTCATCAACAGGTCGTGATACAATTTTTTTGAGCCCTGTACGCCTTCCTCAGCCCCAACTGCGCAAACCTTGCATGGATCTTGGAACGTGGGATCTTTCTCATAGCGGGGACGCTTCGGGACCCTGCGGACACACTGGGACTAGAAGGGGAACATGGTGGCCTGCACCAGGGTTATATAAGGGGAATTCTGATAAACTTGTGCTTCTGATGTTGAAGGTAAAGGTTTCAGCCAGGGACTGGCTCAAGTCTTACAGGCGTTTGCCGTATAGGACCTGTAGCGACCAAATCTCGAGTCCTATACATTCATTAAGACGATGGCTCACAAAAACTCCCGAACTGTGAGAACTACTGAAACGTGTGGAATGACAAATGACAGGTGCTGATGCTTGGAGACTGTGCTGAAGCTCCTACCTTGCAATTCAGGATTGCCGGCAGCTACAACGTCGAAGCTTAGAGTCTGACCAAACGCAGCTTACACCTTGAAGCTCCGAACTGCCCACCCTGCACCCTTCCATCTCTTCCTGGTGCTTCAAATTCTCTTTTTTGCTGACTTGGCCAGGCGAACGGTAGCGTGGAGAGCGATGGGTGAGACAGTTCTTTGAGTTTGGTGATTGCTCTGCTGCCTTGTATTTAATGCAATGAACAACCTGCCGATTAGCATTAGCACCGCCAATTCATGAGTGCTCCAATTGTCTTATAACCAAGTGTCAGTGTGTAACATATACACGAACATACGCATCATCCATCCGTTTACGTCTACCTTCACATCGTGAGGGAGCTCAGAATGCAGTCTAAAGCTCCCAACTGAACAAGCGGCAGCTTAGGAGAAGGGATGTGATGAGGGTAGCACGTCAGTCGTAGTTATTCAAAAACCACCGCCAAACCCGCCTTGCGGTTTCAACGCCGCCTCACTCTGGCAGGGAGATCACACCTGGTTTGGACTGTACAGCCTCCTGAAAATAGGTGTCCAGCAGCAATCAGGCAGCGTACATGTCGCCGCAGCCAGCCATGCCGCCATGGGCCTTTGCCTGTGCTGTGTGCCCTGGCCCTTGGATGCCTTAGCCTCCAGTAGCAACTGCACGACTTCCCTGTGGCCCCTTGCAGATGCCAAGGATATAGGAGGCATGCCGCTACCCCCCGCCCTGTTCTTGTCAGCTCTGGCCTCCAGCAGAAACCGAACCACGTCCACATGGCCCATAGCTGCTGCCAGAATCATTGGCGTTGTCAAAGCTATCGTGGCTCGATCCTTGTCAGCTTTGGCCTCAAGAAGAAATCCCACAACTGCTACGCGGCCCGTCCCCGCTGCCACGTGTATTGGCGCCAGTCCTCGCTCGTCGGCCTTGTCTTTGTCAGCTCTGGCCTCTAACAAGATCCGCACAATTTCCGCATGTCCCCTCCAAGATGCCAAAGCCATGGGCGTTGCACTGGTGCAGTCCGCCTTGTCCTTGTCAGCGCAAGCTTCTAGAAGCAAACGGACTGCATCCACACGACCATTCAGACATGCGAGCAAGAGCGGAGTTCCTTGTGCAGCTTCCAAATTCGGATCCTGTGGTCGTTGCAGTAGCTGCTCTATCTTAGCAACATCACCTGCCCCAGCAAAACGAACGAGCTGGTCAATTTGGCTTTCAGAACTTGGGAGGAAGGGCAGCAATATTAGCTGGATGTCTCTTGGCCCATCTAGCACGTAATCATCTGACATTATCTGGCCGTCGGGAAGCAGCAGCCGCTGCTTGAAGCGTGGTTGCCCGCACAGCTGCTGCAAATGGCGCTTCACATGCTGTGCCAGGACGGGCTCATCGACCACACCGATCGTCTCGACGAAATCCTCGAAATTCATTGCGAGTGCCTGCTCGCCCGAGGTTTTGAAAATTTGAAGCATCCTGGTCCGAGCGGGGGCACTGGCAAGGCAGGACTCGCCGGTAGAGAACTTGTAGCAGCTGAGAGCCTGAAATTATTGCCACCCTCCTTCAAAACAGATATTGTCTTGTCAACTTTGCTTATCATCATCGGATACAGAGTTCGGAAGTCTAGCCTGGGGTTCAAGCTTCCCAAGTATAGCCGCCAACTTCCACAAGTTTCGGCTCATCCAGAATGCTAATCGGGATTACACATCGGGGGCTACATTTGACAAAAACAGAATTAACTGAAAGTTCAGGCCTTGGGTACGTCTTGCAGCTTCCCCACTAGCACCATTCTCCGCGCATGGTTATGCGTTGAAGTGCTTCTCAAGCACGAACCTGTTTCTCACAGACAGGCCATGTAGACCCTAATCTTAGCTACTGGACCTCAACCCCAAAACCCTGCACGTGTGCACCCCAGAAGCGTAGGAGGAGAAGTCGGAACGATCCTGCGAAAGGATGATAGACAAAAGACATTGGTGTTAGATTTGGCGTTTCGGGTTCAGGGTTTCGTCTAGGAGTTTGTTGGGAATACAATGGCTGTGGCCTGTCGACTCTGCTTAAGTGGGCGGAACGCGAGAGATATGGCCCAATGTGGTGAATGTACACCGGATCCGGGAAATGTACAAGGTGCATCTAGTTTTGGATGTCTGCAGTCTACAGGATTGAAGATTTCTATAGACGTTCTCTATTGAAGGTGCAGCTGATGGATAATGCCTGCACACACGCAGAATATTCATCCTGGAAGTCCAGGTATTTAGGGTTTCTGGACTCAGGCCTTGGATTTAGGACTGAAGTTTATAAGGCTTACAGGGTTGAGGGTTCAGGATTGACCTAGATGCCGAATTCCCCAGCGTTCCCCAGCTCTTTGAACCTTACGCGAAGACCCATATCCCCCAAAAAGGTGAAGCACGACCGGGTCCCTTGGATGTTCCCAACGTACTCCTTTGGAACACTCAGCGCGAGACTGAAAGCTCCACCTTAAGCAACAAGCCTTACTCTAAACCAAAACCCTATGGCCAAGAACTCTAGACTGTGGCTTCCTGGTCTCCGGCCAAGAGATTCTGCAGGTTGGCGCCGGACACTGGGTAGCCCAACATCTTCCTTGTGGTTAGATTTGAAGATGAATAGGCTTTGCGGGTGCAGGGGCGGCACATGGGCATTTCGAACCTGAGGGGCTCTCCCTGATTCTTGGAAGCCTCCAAAGGGTTCAGGATGCAGGCTGATGCAGCGTTCCGGGTGTAGATTTAAAATTTGCGCGGAGTCCTCGATGATTCTGCTGTGTCATTACTGCGGCGTGTGAGAGGAAAAGCAAACGGCAAATACGCTACAACAAAATTGCGAATGAGATCTGTGTATACAGTGTTCCCATACACCCACACCTTGAGCTCTGACCCCAATACCCCTCTGCACGGTGACTCCGATCTCGTGACCGCGCTGTAATCCCACAAGCGCTTCCCGTAGTCCTGGCCCTACAGCCTTACAGCTATAGCCAAAACCTATCCTTACTAACTTGAACCCCAGGTGCTGAACAACAGATTGCCACAGCCCCCACACGGAATTGTTCTGCACTCCGTAAGCCTCCGAAGCCCTTCAACCCAATAATCAAAACAATCTGCGACCCTAAACACCGTACCGCACACCTTGCGAGCAGGTCTCTCCAGCTTGCCCATATCTCCCGAATAGGTGCTTGGAAGCTTGCAACGGCCTCCTGCATCCAGTACGCAAGGGAGGATGATGTCGAAGCTGCCTTGGTTGTTCAGCTTGTTCTTAATAGGGAATGAGGGATTTACAAAAGCCCTTGTATCTCCTAGCGCCAGTGACTGTTTGGGGATGAAGGTTTAGCGTCTCTCGGTTGTGGCGCAGGGTTCAAGGCCCACGCTCTCTTCCTTGTTTTCCCTGTCGTGGTTTTGGGGAATAGGATTCAGCAATTTAGGTTGAGGGTGGAACCCGGAGGTTAATTCTCAAAACCAGAAGACGTTTGTAAGATGACATGAAAGCTGCCGTTGATTCTGTTCAAAGCAAATGTTCGGGGGGTGATCTTAGGCTGTGTGCCTTGAGGGCTGTTCAGCATCTATGGTCTAGTTGTGCTTGAATGCACGTGGGATACTCGTTCGGGCTGCTCAGTGGAGGAGAGCAGAGGCAGCCAGTGTCTACCTCGCTGCATTTTGATTCAATGCCCCCTTGCCCTCATGCACAACCAGCACGACTACTCAAAGGCTATCTTTGCAGGGACTTCTAGAGGCTTGACGATGGAAGCTGAGATTTTGCGCAGGACCCTACGATCCAGGAAACCCAAACTTTGATTTAGCCTCTCATTGCTGCCTTTATGCTTTTCGTCTCCTTGCAGCAAGTACAGGCCTGCAAACATGACTAGAACTTGCCGCATAAAGTCTCATCTCTGCAAAATGACTCCCGAAGCCTGTCATAGGTTGATTTTCTTCCTTAGCCGCAATTTTGGGTCAAGCCAGGAGAGGCCATGATAATCTGCTCTCTGAAGTCCAGGCGGCCCCGGAGAATTGAGATCATGCCCACGTTTCTGAGATGATGGCTGACGGATCAGGGTTTAAAGGGATGCGGTCACAAAGATGCCGATACATAAGCGGATGATAAGGAGTTCTGGCACGACTTTTGCTGGGGTCTAGGGTGTCTAGGGTGGTTCAAGATTTCCTCCATGCACGGTTTGTGGACTTCAGTACCAGCCATGAACATCCCCAAACATTTGCTCAATCAATGGCCCAGATTCGACACGCTCACCTGCTCTGGACATCGGGAAACGATTTGTTTGACAAAGAGGGTGGCTCTTGTGTATACCCGAAAGGATGGGATCCCTACAACAATGCATTTATAACCTTCAGGGTACCGGAGACCACATCTATTGATCAGGCCTGGCGATGTTGAGATTTGGAGGTGCAGGGCCCATGAGTGGCGTTTTGCGGATAATATTGGGGACGTGACTATACGATCCCCAGACAAAAAGCAACTTCCATGGAATGAGCATTTTTCATCTACCATGCCCCAAACTAAGATGCAAACCCATCAAAACAACTGACAAAAGGATTGATATTCCATGTTTGTGCGGGTCGGGTAGGCTCTTGCGTATTGATTGGGTACGGGATGAGGAAAATTTTGGGTAGATCTTGAATTGGCGCTTACGTATCAGGGCTTGGAGGCGAAAGGTTTACACAGATTTGAGCTTCGACCTTTTTCCGTAGGGATTGAAAAAGGTTAACCCCAGGAGACCTATCTTCAAAGAGTTTTGGAGACCTTTTCCGATTACGTAAACTGCAGTTAGGTATACAGCTGCGGGTGCGGAAGAGGATGCGAGATCTGCTTATCTGGCATCACCGTGTTTGGTCTTGAACACTATTCACTCCATCGCACGCACAAGCATGGAACACACAACAAAAAGCTCACAAACGCCAGTGTCCTTGAACAACAACTGGCTACATGGAGTTCCATGTCAATCTGGGGGGCGAAGGCAGTGTAAACCGTCTGGTTGCATGTGGAAGTTTGTCAAAATGGGGGACAGGTTCTTCGGGGCCCTGGGGATATCTGGGAGGCTTCCGTTCAGGAAATGTAGAGATAGTTTTGAGAAAGCCTCCCCAAATGCTCGTCAGTCTCTCCTCAGAAGTTGACCTTCCTTACGCTGTCACTTTAGAATGCCAGGATATAATTATGATAATTGGGATTTTACGTTTCAGAGCAATCTCGCATCGAACAACCCAGCCTTGCGAAGCACGTCCGTCAGTGTCTTGTGGTACTCATCCGCTCGAATGAACCTATGCAAGATCATGGGGCCGTATTTTTTCGACATTGTTGAGGCGTGAGAGCGTGAAAGGAGGATTTCACGCAGAACTCAGTGCAAATTAAGGCTGAGGAGCAACGATTACCTAGGCGAGGCCAGAACGAACTTTTGAGATCTCCCAAGAAAGTTTTTGGCCAAGCTTACATTACTTGATGGTAATGCCACTCTGTATGACACCAAATAGCGAAAGGACCTCGCCGCCTCCCGCCTTGTTCAGGATCACTTCCCCTTCATGGCCGGCAACTTGGGCTTAGAACTGGTGGCCTGCAACGAAAACCCCACCCGACCCTTCCGGAACTGCACATCTAAAAACTGCCCAGGCGCTGCAACGCCAAAAAATCAAAACCCATAATCTCGAGATATGCCCCAAAACGTACAACCTGAACGCTGGAAGCAGACTCAAGACCAGACCGCTAAACCCTGGCCATTACTTCCCATTGCCGAGGTCCTGAAGCGAAAGCCGTCGACAACCAAAACCCTCAACCAGTGTCTGTCCAGCAGCACGAAGGCTGCGCTGTACGCGATCTTCGACCCGAAGGTCAAGGCCTGACTTTCCGAAGTCAAATGCGCAGGACTGAGGCTCTAGAGGGGCCCTTGCAGCGATCACCTGTGGCAGAAGAAGAACCCTTTCGAGCTTCCTTTTGGATCCAGGCGGGGTTTAGGGACATGGGTCGTGGGATCAGGAATGCTGCCATGATGTTTGTTTCTGGGTTGATTGGCAAACTATACTCTTGGCACTACCAAACCCCAAAACCCCACGCCCTGAACATTCCCAGCATAATCCCCGTCTAAGACCCCTTGTATAACGGGAACAAAGCCTGACGCCATCACAAGCTCCCGCCCTGTAGCCTGCAAGCCGCTTGAACCCCAATATCCAAAACTGCAGGCTGAGCCAACCATTTCAAAACTTGGCCCGGCTCTCTGAAGCAACAAACCCTTCACGCTGAACTCCGGCCAATCCGCCTCAAGCCTTGACTCTTGAACCCTGCTACACAATTGTGGCAACCTCAACTGCTTTTTCATGAGGACTCGAGAAGAATCGCATGATAGACTGACTGTAGGGCCCTTCAGAGGATGGGTTACGAAACCATGTTTTTTGTAAGTAATCTTTGCTAATCTGCCCAACTTCTACCCATCTGCCTGATCTGGATCATCCTATGCGAAGAAAGCCGTGTAGAGTAAACAAAGTTAAGGAAAGAGCCTCTGCCTGCTAGGCAGCTCCCAAAAAATCACTTGGCCCCACAAGCCTAAAGCTGATACCCTCCAAAACCTAAAATCATGAAGTCTTGTTCCCTCCTCTGGAAGCCGAATACAGTCAACCTTCTTGGAGGATGGCGAAGTACCGCTTCATCCCCCGCTATGATCCCTACATGATCCTCGTATACATGGGATGCAGCGTCCCTTCTGCAACTAATCCATCAGACATCTCATGGGGGAACAGATGCGCATCATATAGGATGCTACATCCAAACCTGACTGTCAAGTAATCATGGACCGCGGCCCCTTTGAAGCGTAATGTCGCTGGTGCTGCCCCCCGTTACCCAAATATCCAACACTGGGTTCGTCAATGAGAGGCTGATCCCATATGGTAGTTTCCCAAAATAGGGGGACCCTCATATACACCCCAATATATTATAATCCTTATTATAGGGACCCCCAAAAAGGTACCCTTAATTTTGGGAAACCCCCATATGGGGTGTGCTGGACACTCTCTTTGTTCTTATCGAAGAAGTCTCCGGTGCAAAGGGGATGCTTTGCGCGCACCTGACCTTCCAATGTGGCAACTGGAAAGTGTCCTGCTGAGACATCATCCCCCAATTGAAAAAGAAGGAGCCCCCAGTGGAACTAATCTGTGCCCAACTCCCATATGCTCCAATTCCTGGGGCGAGATTCGAAGAAGGACTTTCGCTCCAGGTGAGCAGAGATGAGGCCCAAAACTGCGGCCATGTACACCACACCGTAGAGCAAGAGGTGCCTCAGAGCTTTGCAGTAAATGCTGAAAAGATTGAACATGGGAACTGGATCATTTATCCGGTTGTTTTTCCCCGTCTAGGTAGTCAAGTAGTAGGATGCTGATGTCCCAGCTGTCCGGCTTCTGCTGCAATTCAAAGTTGCTAGAGGTTCGAGCACCAGGGCCCGATCTTGATAATATGGGACCTGCCTGTGCCAGAAGGAGCTGTGTTGATAACAAACACGGACCAACGCCCCACAAACCTCCCCAACCTGGATGAGTTGCCAGAATGCAAAAAGAAACACCACACTCATGCTTTCTGACAAGTTCCAGGCAAGTCTTCAGAGATCTTGAGTGCAGAGCGCAGGCTGACCCAAGACTAGTTCCAGGGTCCCAACTACACATACCATCGCCCACAAGGCCCCCAAACAGCCGGCAACCCGAAGCCCACCATATGCCACAGTCCCAACTGACATCTCTGGGATATCAAGCTCCATGGTAATAGCAGCCGCCTCGCCTGCCTAGTACATCACCAACTGGAAGCTCTAGACCAACGCTTGCTCAGGGCTCAGGGACAAAGAGCTGGAAACTTAAACTCAAGGCCCAGGACCTCTAGCCACGCTAGTCGTCAGCCAAAGGCCGAATGTGGCAGCTTCTGCAAAGTGAACGTTCAGTTTGTGGAGGTTCTGGGCTTTGCAATCTCTTGCATTTTTAATCCAAGGTTGTTTGGATTTGCAAGCCCTACAACGAACAATAATCGATGCCAGACCCATAAGACCAATCAACCATCTCCCAAGATTAACGGAAGATAACAGCCCTCCTCTGACAACTACCATGGTGAGGACCCTCCTCTGGTACAGGCGTAAGTACCATTTTTTGCAGAAACGCCCAAACCTTAAACCCCTTCGCGCTTTAACCCCATACCCTATACCTTATAAACCCTAAGCCTAAGCCCTATACCCTAGGCTCTGTAGAGTAAACCTTGGAGCCTAAGTCTCACCCAGGGCGCACAACCAGGCCCGAGGAGAGCAAAGGGCGGATGCTTCGCGCAGGGAGGTCCGCAGGCGCCTCGACACAAATCAGCTGTGAAGACTGTGCTGACAGCCAAACAAATCGGTGTCATAGTATTAAATTAGATTCAATAGGAGGGGGGCCTCCGGAGCTCAGAATATGCTTTAAATCGAATTCAACAGGAGGAGAGTTTCCGAAGCTCGGAATCTGTTGCAGAATTCTTTATAGATTCAATACGAGGAGCTTCCTGAGCTCGGAACCTGTTTTAACTTACATCGTACAGGAGGAGCATTGCGGAGCCTAGTAGCTGTTGGAAATTAAATTCAATTCGTAATTAACGGCCCTTGCTTTCTGGAATCCCTAGGGGGCCCGTAAGCTTCGGATACTTGAACTCCCCGCCGAAACTTTCGTATTATTGAGAGCAGCTGCTGGACTACCTACCCGCTTGCAAAAACGATTGCCTGGCCTCCTCGAAGAAGCGGTTTAATGAGAAATCGACAATTAGGTTTGCACCTGGCCTGAAGCCTGAAATCCTGAAGCTTCAGATCTTTGAGGCAAACGTTCTAATTGAAGTTTCTAGTAAGAGCAGCTTGGATTGGGAAAACAGCTTAGTTTTACTACCAGAAAATCATCCCCGCTGACTGCGCCAACGGCAAAGGAGCTTCGCTCAAGCATTGGAAGCACACTTCGGCTGGCGCATCGCAAGTGTCAAGCCCACTAATCATTGGAAGATAAACATGGGCCCCATGGTTTTGACCATCAACACGTATAGAGTGACACTTGTAAAGATGGTTCTTTGAATAGAAATTCGCACACCTTAGGTGTTCTTTCTTGGGCCTCTGCCTGGTCATAGCCCGCTAGAGTCCGTAGAGGTAGGTTGTCCGTAGCTTAGACTCCCACAGACGTCAAGGTCCATGGAAACTTAGCATCCACAATCAGAAAATGACGAGTTGACACCACTCAGGTTGCCGGAAGAAACAACAACCTCAGTCCAGGGCCCCCCAAACGAATGATAGCTTGGTTCGAAATTAACCACCCCTCCCCCCCCTCCCAAAAAACAAAACAAAACATACATTGACGGACGCGTCACAGTCCGTTCAAAGGCCGCGCACCAGTTCAGCATGTCGACAGATGCCCAACCATACATTGCGAAGGACACCACAATCAGGAACCACCTTGGCTCCGAGGATCTCGAAAGGTTTGGATGCCCTGCAAAGAATCCAGGGATCAAGCATGAGCAACGGGTGGGGAATCGAGCTTCAAACTGGGCACAAACAGGGCAACAACATCTCAGGGAGTCTCCAAGGTTATTACAACTTGTTGCAGGCTCAGGCTAAAAAGACAGCAGAGAAGCTTGGGGTTCCCAATCCCATCACAAGAAGGTCCTCAAAATGTTGAGGATGACATAGAGCCCGACTTGTAGGATGGGGGAATGCATGATAATGTATCCACAAGCACTGCCTACAATGCTCCGTAATTACAATCTACTCAGGTCCCTTTTTGTAAATTTTGCAGCGAAAGGAGTGTTAGCATCGTAAGCGTTCTGTCAGGCGCTTTTGGCCCGGCCAAGGTCCCCCGGGCCCAGGTTCGTGTACCCCTGACCTAACATGCACATTCAAAAGGCTCCATGAGCTCATCGATACAAGGCACTTCAGCACGGAGCTCTCCGTGGCTGTTGCCGCCCAGCAGAGAATTACGTAGATGTTGGTCACGACCAGGGGACGGGAGATTTCCTTCGCACCCATTCCGGTTTAGTTGACCAAGTTTTCGGTAGCAAAGCTTGCAAACAGCGTGCACGGCTTCGGTTCTCTCCCTCTGCCCAGGATCTTACGAATTTTGACCCCTTTGAAGCCCCAAAGCTCCAGCATGGGGCTTACCCCACGGTAACATGGAACCCCAAAACAAGTTCTATACAGACTACTTTGGGGCTGGGTACATCCTAGACCTGATTCATCGTATACATATCCCTAATACCCCTGCTAAAGACTGCTAAGCCGCTGAGCTCAGCTGCCAATGTAGAGGGCTTAGTGCAACCCCTGCCCTGGGAAATCAAACTCCGAAATCGAATACTCGAAGAATCCCCATACACAAGCGAACAAGACGCCCCCAAGTCTACTACATCTCCTGAATGGGCCGGCCCATGCTGCAGTAGCCAGCGAGGATGAGAAGGATAGGTACCTTTGGAACGTTTGGGCGTGTAGTCTAGCGTTCTCCAAAATTTTGCAGGCTGCCAGCAATCTGCCCGTGTTGTTGCTATTGGCGGGTGGACCAGGGCTTCGAGATTTTGAAATGTACGGGCCCACGGCTGAGAACGCAAACTGCGCTAGCACTCGGAAGTCCGCACATCAGTCAAGCAGTCCCCAAGACAAACGAAACAAGACTTATGCTCTGATGCTGCTTGGACACATTGATGCCCCACTCCATGTACTGGAGGGTGTACACGGGTCGTCCCGCCAGTGTCAAGCCATCCTCCAGGTTTCATTCCAAGCTTGCGGAGCTTCGAGTCTATAGGATGTACAGTAGCTGACGATGTTGGCAGTTGAGGGCTGGGGTTGCTGGTTGTGTGTTTCGTGCTTGGAGGGAGTCGGGTGGTTGTGCGGTTTCGGGGACATGTAGGAGATCCCAGTTCCACATACACTGGCGCATGATACAGTGCCCCATGAATCGGAAGTGCATCCTAAGATCCTGAGCCCAAGGCTTCCAAAACCAGGTACCTGGATTCTATGCCCCCCATTCCAAACGACAAACCCAGACCCCCAATCCCTGACACGGTCAACCCATCATGCCTGAGTCTTATAAGCCGCGTGAAGTCCCGCGGTCCCTTGGAAATCCTACTCCCAAACGATCAAGCTGAGTGGCAGCGCTGGGCATCACGTGTGCGACGGTCCACTCCGCTCGCGAGAAGAGTCGCTCTGCAGAGGCCAGGACACCGAACCTCAGGTTCAGCGAGGTTTGGATTCCTCCTTTTGCCTCACCTCTTGCAGCACGCTTCAAGGTTTTAGGGCCACGAGGGTTCATGGTGCAGAGGGCGTTAAGGTCGAAAAACAACAGGCTGAAAGAATTAGAATATTATATATATGTACATGGGCCTTCTGGGGTATCCGGTATTGGGTTTGAAAGTCACAGATGTTGTGTCTTTGAATTGGGTCGAAGCGGCTGTTGGATTGTACAGGGTCAGGGATAGGGCTGAGTGAAAGGAGCAATGGTAGCCAACGGGCAACCAACAGGAAATAGGATCTCACCAACCTTCGCCCACATCACCATGAGGCTCAGCTGAGCTTGATGCGAGGGTTGCACCCTCCGGCTAGACCAAGCTATTCAAGGTATATGCGGTTTTTGTCCTAGCATCGCTCCTCTAGCACAGGTGCATATCCTCTGTCCGGCCATCCCTTTAAGACCCTAGAAGACCGGCTATGCAGCGCCAACTGGGTTTCTGGAAGCTCCGGAGAAACTGCAGATGTATCATGGCTGACCGTGTACAAGATCGAGCCATTTAGCCATCGTTGACAACCATCGGCGAATTTGTCTGATTGTCCTGTTGCTGTTTCCACTGTGGCATTGCAACAAGACCTGTAACATTATCAATATTGCCGTGGCCATGGATGAATCTGATATCCATTACATAACCGAGATTTCGGCCCGCGCATGGCTTGCGGCCTAAGAGAGCAGAAAGCTCTACCTAGAGTAATTAACCTATGTAGACCCTTCACAAGTAAAGCTACCAACATGATGTACACATGAATTCTATAGGTACATTTTCTACAGTCAGCGTATGGATTAGTAGAGGTTCTGGAAGGTCCGGATGACTCCAACCTGTTATGTATCTCGAAGTCTGCCTTTATACTTTGCAGCAGGCTGAGGGTCGACCTTGTCCCCTGCGAAGAGCGACAGTCGTGCTGATTTGTCCCTTGCAAGCTTTGTACACCAGGAAGAGCCAAGAAGCATGAGTGCGAGGAGGAAAGTTGGCAAGCACTTGCCTCAGCAATCTGCACTACACACGCAAACATATCAAAAACTGACCCGAAAACCATTTAACATGCTTTCACGAAAAGAGAAGTAGTCTTGACGGGCCGCCTTTCTCGGTTCGATAGCTGTTTTGGGAGGATAGGTGTCTCAGATCTTGGCACTGCCAATGGCGTGAGGACACCTGCAGTCGGGGTTTTCCACATTGCCAAGCCAGGACTTCTTGCCTTGTAAGCTTCGAACATGGGTTGACAATTCATGAATTAATTATCTAGGAAATTCAGCAGCAAATGTGTGGGGGTGTCAGGATATGGGAGTGGTTGAGACAATCCCAGACAATCGCTCATAGGGACACAACTTCTCCCCTTATGATCCCTACAAATCCCAGAGGTCCCAAGAGCCCCACTTCTTGTGAAAACCATAATTTCTGGGCAGAGAGTGATGCAAATAACTGAAAGACTTCGGCTTTTTGAAGCCTATGCTGCTTGACGGACGTCCGGGGACATCATGGTGAGGCACCATCTCCATATCTAAGCTATGAACTCTAAATCCTGCAACAAACCAAAGCACATCAGGATACTCAACACTCTCAACCTTCGCACCCCCAGACCTTAGACTTGGACGTCCATTTTCCATGCATCCTTGTTACTCTTGAGGTGCGGAATGAGCGCCTGCAAAGTCCGGTGGCGAAGCTTGGTAACCGGAGGCAACCCCGGGGGCATCTGCAGATAACGCAAGGATTGTCTCCAAAAACAGAAGGATTCTACAGGCTTACCGCCGGGGATTAGTAGGAAATACAGGAGATATATATATATATGTATATAATACAGGGATTATATTCGCATAATACTCCTTGCTATAATATTGCCTACTTCTAACCACCAGTAAGTAGGGGAAATGTCTTGAGACACTTCGCAGGCTTGCAGCTCAAAGCAATCCTCAGAAGGATGCATGCATGAGACGTCAGTGCCTGTGGGGTGTGCCAAGGCTAATTAGATATTCAAGATACGCAGTGGGCTTTGAGTTCTCGGACTCGGGCAATGGCTCGGGTGAACGTTATGAGATCTGACCCAAATAAGAGTGAGCATATTCACACCAATGATGCAGAAGACCATGTAGTTTCTCTGTCCTCCGGTTACCGAGCTAGAAGCTAGGAATTGTAGTTCTTTATGAGCTTCGCTTGAGCCACAAAACCTTAGACACTCCTCTCCACTTGTGCGCCCACGAAAGCAGAAACTGCAAACCCCAAACTGCTCTGAACCCTAAACCTGGAAAACATAAGCCCACGCACCTACGAAATCGATTTCAACAAGCATCCCAGAAATTCATACACTTACACACAGCTTGGGGTGTAGGCTCAGGGTGTACCTGAATAAAAAGAAAGGCAGAGCACATCATGTTGACACACCTGCCCCTAAAGCCTGGGCACACGTCGCATTCTTCGAGCCCTTGCCGAAAATCGCGAACTCCTAGATCCTAAAAACGAAAACCCTAAACCCAGCAACTCCCAAAACATGCTACAGTGCCGGACTCACCAGCAAACCCAGGACGTGGAAGGCTCTAGAGCCCAGAAAGGGGCAGGGTTGGATTTCGGTTGACAGAAGAAACATTCGGTGCAAAGGCAGGCTGCCTGGGTCTGCCTTGCGCCGGCATAGGTGGCGACGAGGCTCATCACCTCATACATCACCTGCAGGAAGATTATGAAACCTTATAAGACTTTAGGATGTTGAAGCCTGTTGCATAGGTTATTCACATATTATCCACTGAGTGAGCTGCGGTCTTCAGGGATTTAAAGGATTGAAAGGGTTAGGGGGTTCCTGAAAATGGCTGAGGGCTTCTGGTTCTTGCTTGATTCCAGGATTGAGGTTTAAGATTCAAAGGGCCTGGGTTTAAAGCAACAACAGCTTGGAACGTTCGGCATTTGAAAGGCGCACTCCTTGAGATGAGCCGCGCTCATCTCTCAGGACAGCAGACAAAACCCTTCAAGGAGTCAACGTAAATGCCTGCAGAATTTCTTCTAATTGTAAACTGGAAGCCTGATACGCATATATCCGAAATACACAATCACAAACCAATTAAAGCCTCCGAAGCTAGATCCGAAGGCTCGCAGCCTTACACCTCAGACCTTGAAGCTAGAACTCACTGAACCACCTGCGCACTCCTCAGACCATAGCCACCCATGCATCCCGATAGAAGCTCCAACGTCTCACCCCTTCAATGCAAATTCGCAATCATCAACTTCATGAATATCGCTGTGGTTCGTCCAGTCAGGATACCCACCTTTGAAAACCTAAACCAAAAGCAGTTTCCCTGCCCAAGGTGCCATGGTCAAGAGCATAGCGCAGGAGATCACATGCCAGGAGCCTGACAAGGCTTAAGGAAGTGATATCATAGCTAAGATAGTGCCATTCCCGCAATTGGCTTTGCCGTTGGGCTGGTATCAACCTTACAATGCTATAATCATAGAAGTGAGTTTCCTTTTGGGGTTAGCTTTGGTCGAGGATGCATTCTTGGGGGCTGAGGCCGAGATTGTCTGAACAAGTCTGGCCATGCCTCTTTTTTTGCTGCAGGTTTGGTCCAAACCCTGTTGATAAGAGTCATGTTCTCTCGGGAACACCCACCAGCAAAATGGTGCCCCGGGATGGAGAATCCTCAGCGCCAGATCCGGTGAAACAAAACCTGGTACGCTTCTGGGATTCCGCAAGAAGACCTGTGCTGAGAAGCGAAATCAAGGTGGCTTTATCCTGGGGCTTCTAGCTTGTAGGCCTGGCACGGCTGCCACACTGAAAGGACCCCCGTGTAAACACCTCACCCATCAACAGGGTGCACAAGTGTGAAGGCTGCCGCTGGCAAGGAGTCCTGCCAGCCGCTGCGTGCCCTACCTCCTGCAAGGAGCACTCTTTGCCAGGCCGACCTCCTAGGCCCTAGGCCCTAGGCTCAAGTTGGGCTGGCCATACGCACAGCTCCCAAGAGGGCTATAGCGCGCTCTTAGGATAGCCAGCTATGTGCATTAGGAAAAGCGACAACATGAACTCGATTGCCAAAATACTTATAACTGGACTATACGAGGCCCACACAAGGCGAGCGCAGCACCACCAAGCAACCTTCCAATACACTTTCTGCTTTAGGCTTACTTACGGTTTTCAATGCTTTTCCTTCTGAACCGCTTAGCATTGGGGGCTTTTTGGGGGGTCTCTAGGCTTTGCGCTGATTTCAACCCGTGGGTACGCTTTTCCTGCCTTTGTGTGGAGAAATAAGAGACCCCCAGACCGCAAGTGGCAAAGTGCCTGGGTAGGTCTTCAGGTGGCGGCTGCATGCTGGCACCTGGCAGGGCCGAGCTCCAAAAATGAGGCTTGAGGTATCAGGCAGGGATCTCGAAGGAGAACGGGGCCGTGGGACTTAAGTACTTGGCGTAGGGAAACTCAAACTTGAAGGACCTTGATAGTAAAGACTGGAAGCAATATGTCCGTCACCTATCGGATGTGAGATGGTGAAGATGGAGTGTGTCGCTAGATTTGAAAGCTGCTAGGCGACTTCCTGGAGGCATCTGCTCTTGTAATTCAGACTTCTGAAACCCTACAACCCCCTGAATCCACCCTCGTTTCCTGAAGAGTCTATGAGTGGCTTTGTCAAGTGTCTTGCTGCAAAGCTGGGCCTTCAGGCATGAGATTTTGGGGTTCGGGGTCCATGTCCTTACACTTGCGAGGCTTTCCGGACAGGAAATCGCTGGGACCCTGATTGCGCGGATTGATTCCGCTGGATAAAATAATTGAAGTTAGGATTCCAATGATCCTTGAAACGTCTCCTGGAAAAAACGATGCCTTACACCATGGGCCTGTCAGGACGATTGACACATCTTACAATTACAAAGCCTCTGAAGGTGACAGAACCCAAGCCATGTTGCTTCACACGACGGAGACAAGGATTGGGCGCATGCTGAATATGGCAATGTATTCGCTGAATGCAAGTTCCACAAAAAAAACGGTCACAGCAGTCCTCCTCGTACTTTACAGACTCAAAAGCATGAAAAGGGGCTACATACTTTCAGCCCCATGTGGGGTATCCAGAGCTCGTCTACCTGTATGCCGAAAATCAGGTGCAAAGCTAATTATTGTAGTTTTATGATGATTTTCATTCTGGCCTAAATGCTACAAAGCCTACATCAACAACAAGCCCTCATGGCTGCAAAAGACAACATGCACCATCATGCGCCTCGTGGCAGCTTACCGGACTGACGACGAGCCAGCACACCAACCATGTCGCCAGTGTGGCTGCAATCCACACCTAAGTATTGTGTCCTGAATTTTTCTACACCCATGCTAGAGTCTGGAGCGTAAAATCCAAAACCTTAAGCCCTACACTTTAGACCCAGAACTGCTCTACACCCCAGCATCAGCCAGGCAACTGGTAGCTGGTTCAGCAACGTGGCGGTGGTCGGTGCCATGGCGACGATGCTTGGGACAGGACGCGAGCGAAAAGAGCTGACTGCTGGACGAAAACGGCTGCATACAAGAGCTATAAGAATGGCAAACATCTTCGCTACGCGGTATGGAAAGTATAGTGTGCATGACATTACATGAACAGGTACATATGTATGGCCTTATGCATACCTCTGTGTAAGAGGCACCTGGAAACTAACTAGGCATGTGAAGCTGCAGCGCCGCAACTTTGGATGGTGCCCTATACCGCAGCTTGGCGGCCTAGTGGACCCGGCTTTAGTCCACGACGTCTTCTGCAAAGGCCGCACTTCAGAGCGCTTTAGGAGGTTTTCTGCATTCATGAGTGCGCGTCGCAACGCATTGTAATGTTGCCCCTCATGCTGACAGCTTTTCTCGGGTGCTGCAGGGAGCACTACTCCTGTGGTTAACTCGTTGAAACGGCTCTTGGGAGCCAATGTTCCCCTGAGCTTGAGATACATACTCAGAGAAGGGAAATGCCTGCAATCAATACGCGATAAAACGGCGCAAGGCTTGATGAGTAGGGCTGGTTCCTGGCAACTGCGCATGCCTGTGTACCCTTGTCACTCAAGGGTTTCTCACAAGAAGGGGTAGCCTCAGGGAGCCCAGGGACAGATGGGAATCACAAAAAAAATGAGTGCGGTCGGAAGGCGTGGC